>CAJPEX010002360.1:0-40793 GCA_905338405.1 Notodromas monacha
TATTCTTTTATATATATATATTCGATCTGAAGTTGTTTATTTAATATCAGACAACAATAGTTACTACTTACCTAACTAAATTCTCTTAACTTCAAATCTTTAGAATTCAATTCAAAGTCCAAGAAGATTAGGAAGGCATTTATATATATACACCCAAGTGGGGAAATTGGTGCACACTGGGGTTATGTTTGTAATTCTACACAGTGACCCTTCTGTGCACCTAAAGTGTACCAAGTTCTTCTGTTTCACATGCATATCCCTAATGTACACCAATTGTGTGTTCCCGCCAGCAGGATTACTCAGGGTCACATTTGTAGACAAATAAGTTACACCAAGGTTACAGTTGGTGCACTTGTGTGATTCTCCTGTTATGTCAAATTTGTGCACCATATGTAGCCCAGGAATGGTAGCAAAATTTTGTCTACAGAGATGCATGCTTGGAACCCCAGGATAGCCCATGTACACCAATTGTGACCCCAGTGTGCACCATTTGTGGGGTCACACAAAGAATAGCTCCCCACTTGGGCAGTACATCTTCTCTGAAATGTAAATTTATTGATAATCCATTGAATGGAGAGGTGATCATGCATTGATTTTCAACTTGTCCGAGGTGTCCAAAGTCCCAAGTGATTTTTTTAAAAGAAGCCCTAGAAATATATCCTGAAGTACTTGATGACATGTATTCGCGCATTCATAAGGTACTCGCGGGCAACCATTTAAAAAAAACTCCAAACTTCGAATAACCTGAACAATCAAAAAATCGATAGCCTTAAAATTTAGTTGCAGAAATGCAAGAGAAAAGTGTTACTAAGCAACGGTGTTGTCGAGAAGGAAACGAAATCATCGACCAAAGCATCGCTTCCACTGCGCACATGGGAAACCCAGAATACAAACTTGGCATAGAGTAGAAATACACGTGAAATATCTGCGGTTGAATGAAATTACTGTACTGCACTGAACTGCACTCGATCCTGCGTTCGGGGCTCTCAATTGCTAGATGTTGCAGTGCGAAGTGGTCCTTAAAAGGCGAGGAGCAGCAGTTTGAATGCGTGCGTTGACGTCAGCAACGAGACTCGCGCGTGTTTTTCTTATTGATACAGCGTGGAGGCATGTGCAGGTCTCTGGGAAAGTGGTTAAGCCCTCGGAATAAATTCCGTTTTTTTCTCTTGCTGTCGCATTCATTCCTTTCCGCATATACTCGCACATTTACTGTACGTCCGTTTTATTTCGATTGAGTTTGGTGCCAGCACAATGGTCTTCCGGTTTAAAACTTTTCGAAGCCACTTTAACGAGTTCAACTCAACGCCGATCACACTAGAAGAAAATTCCGCGGATCTTCTCCGGCAGCTTTCAGGAGGAAAGAGCTGATCACTCAATTGAAAATTCGTTGCTTTTTGAAAAATTGATGCAAAAGCTTAATTGTTTGCAGGTCAGCATTCACAAGGTTAAAAAAATTTGTGTTATCCACTCATCAATTACACGCCATTCTTTCTTTCAGATGACAAAATAAAAATACAGTAAAATCAAATAAAAATTACAACACAAGCCAATTACTGAGCATAAATTAAAACCCAAGGGTTTCAGCCTGCTTTTTCCATATAATTTTTTTTTTATTAAACAATTCAGAGGTAATCTTCGAGGAGAAATCATATAAGCTAACAGTTTTTCCTGAACCTCTAAGATTTGGGAGAGGACCTTTTTATATCAAGTTGTGAGAATCCAAGTCTTAAAAAGTCTGTTTCTGTAGAAGAAACGAAGTTTTTTTGGGGAATCCCTTTTTATTTCCTCTTTGATTGTTCTCCATGCGTAACATTTTTCAACTGAAAGCAAGCAACACTTCCACGCAAAAATTGCTATTGAAATAAAATTATCGGATACTAAGTCAGAATTTTAAGGAAGCGTTGAGTAAAAACATTTACCAGGAGAAAAATGCAGAGCAATAAGTATAAAAGCTTTTGAGCTACAAGGACGCACAATTCTCTTACAAATATCAGAATTGGGCATTACGAGCAGATCACTTACGTATGCTGATGGTTAGTATAAGCATACATAAATTTTCAGCATAACAGGCGAAAGGAAAAAAAAATGTTAGATCACCCTCTGAGGAAGTTGGTCATAGAATTTTAGTGTTTCCGCGTTCCAGACTTTCAATTTTTCAAAAGGACGCTGAGATTTCGATACAAACCATGATTATCGAAAAACTATTCTCCGCAACAATGTTTTCGTGGAAACCGCTGATAATGACTGCAGCAATATTTCAAGCCAAGGACCCACAGTAATGAGATTTATTCCGTCTTTCACTCAAACTAAAGATTTGCGGCTCGCCTGACTAGGATACAATCTTTTCGCAGAATTGTCCCAGGATCCAGTGTCTGGGATCACGAAATCTTTGGAGCTCGTCGGTTTGATCGATTCCAGGAAACGCATTCGTTCTATCAACTCTCGTTTCTCCTGTGACATGAAGTCCGGCTCTGCACTCAACATCTTGTTGATGAGTTCCCGAAAAGACGCATGAGGAAATCGGTTTTTCATGGCTGAGGAATTAAAGTCATATTGAAGATAAATTCAAGAAAAACATACAGTGAGACCCCCACATGCGGACGCCTCGACATGGGGACGATTCGACCTGGGGACATTTATTTTTTTAGGAAAAAAATCATAAAAAAGACCCAACATGAGGACATTGACTCGACCTGGGGACATTGCAGGATAAAATTCCAAAATGAATTTTAGGAAAATCGATTTTTATAAAGCTTAATTGCAAGAAACAGATGTTTCCATCCTAAGATCTATGCAAGAAAGATTCTTGGCACTTTTCCCATCCATAAAGCTAATTTGAAAAATGCCCTATAGCACAAAGGGACTTCCTTCCAGCTCTCTTTGTGACATGGATGTTATTTTTCCAGATGCCAACTTTTCAATTTATTGTACAGAGGTACACTATTCAATGTTCCAAATGTTCTTAATGGTTTGAAAAGATATTCATTGAATTAAATTCAAGTGGGAAAAATTTTTTTCATGAAATTCTGAAGAATGTTTCTTCCATAAAACACCAATTAAAAATTATACAATGTAAGTCTATGGAAAACAAGATTTGACTTGGGGACAATCCGACATAGGGACACTCTTGATGCACCAATTATGTCCGCATCTGGGGGTCTCACTGTCTACTGTATTCAATAAGAGAGAGACACAGGGTATCTTTGTTCGTTGGTTCGACGCCTCGATAAATCGTCGATGAATCCAATTCTGATACACCACCGTCACTCGTCAATGAAGGAACTCGCAGGTTCTGCTAACAGCTCAAAATTATTTCATTCAGCATCATCCAGTTGTAGCTCAATTGGACAACTTGCTCTGTTTCTTGTAACTCGGGAGTTGTTGCCTGTACACTCTTCAACAGCAATGACAAAGCATGTTCTGCTAACAGCTCAAAATTATTTCATTCAGCATCATCCAGTTGTAGCTCAATTGGACAACTTGCTCTGTTTCTTGTAACTCGGGAGTTGTTGCCTGTACACTCTTCAACAGCAATGACAAAAATTCCCTTTAAAAAATGCAGACCATCCTTCAACACAAGAGAGGCAATAAAACAAAGGTAATGGTTCGACTCGAGCAACAGAAGCGCATGTGGAAAAGCCTCACAAGCACGCAATGCAACGCGGTGCTTCTTTTTTTGTTTTCCTCCAGACCCCTGCAAAAGGGTGGAGAGGCGAAACAGGGGAAAAATATATATCCAAAAGGACCATCACATTGTCGAATCTCTGAATCATCCTCCTGTCCCCTCCATTGACTGCTGATGAACAAACCAACAAAATAGCTCTCAAAATCAAAATAAAAAAACCAAAAACAAACCAACAAACACACTTGCAAGACAAAAGCCAAGATCCCTGGCTCTGCTGCTGGAATGACCACTGGAAAAAATCCAACCGAACAAATGAACAAGCCGATGCATGAATAGGAACAATAATAATAATAATAATCATCTCATCATCATCATCATAATGGCACATTCCGACTTGGTGCAAAGGATTCCTACCCCTGTCTTCATTTCGCGGGATTGCACAATATCTGCCACAGACTCAAGGGGGGGAGGAGGAGGAAAAGAAGAAGAAAAGTTAACCAAGTCCTTCTCCAAGGGACTTTTATCCGAGCCTAGGACTGAGGCAGAACAAAACAGGCGAGCTCATTCAAACGCGGTATGCATACATCCGGACAGTGACACCTTCCCTGGATTCATGAGATCAAGCCTTGTGAACCAAATTTCAAGCTCACGAAATACCTGCGCTTCCACCCACCTCATTAAGATCGATCAGCGGGAAGGTAAGGTAATAATAGACCACTCCTCCCTCTCTCCAACTCCCTCACATAAGAGATACGGTCACACACGCATATGTATTCTATCACAGAAGGAGAGCTGAAAAAAAAGATGGATGTACAGCATATTACTGCGTAGAAATGAGAGAGAGAGGTTCAACAAGCAGTAGAAATGAGAGATCAACATGGAGAGGGGGAGATATACACATTCACAGAGAGAGAGAAAGAGAGAGACTGATTCGCAAAAGAAGCAAAGACGCGAGAATAACCGAGAGCTGATGGCTCTTTACCCTTTGTTTAATTACGGGTCACCCTGCTCGTTATTGTTTTTAGTGTTGGAAGCTGCCCCCAGTCTTTCGTTCTTTCTAAAAAGACTTACTCAGTCGAGCCAAATGCGTTCGTCAAAGCGGGTGAAAATCAATTTCCTACCGCTTATTGTGCTTTTCAAGATTCGTCCAATGCGCGGGCAGTCGATCCTCAAAAACAAAAAGTAAAAAAATAAAATTGAAGGAATAAGAGAACAAGTGAGGAAAACTAAAGAGGAGGGAACCTCATTCAGCACGCGCATGCTGGAGCATATGGAGCGAGTGTTGTGGAGTGCAACAAAGGAAAGAGGACCATGCTCCATGATGTTCACAACAGCACAGCACAGGACAGTATTGCATTTTAGAATACAGTACAGTATTAATAAGAGAACGCGATTGGTGCGGTGGCACAACAGCGAATGCAAGAAACACATCACACCCGAACACAATGTGGCGTGATCTTCTTTGAGCCCGTGTGTCACGATCCCTTTCTTCCTGAGCATTGGTTCTGCTGGTTGCCGACTTGGTTCCTGTCTATATGCAAGCGGGTGGACATGCATTGATCCATCTGACAAAGGCCGGAATAAGACCCCCAGCAAGAGGAGTGACGAGTGTTGGGTGTGCAGCGGAGGACAAGAAGGATGCGGCGGCGGCAGCAGTGGGGATTTCATCATTACGGTTCACGACATACGGGTCAGACGGCGCAACCCCCTGCGCAGACTGATGAGACGAACGACGGCAGCGCCAAGTACAGTAGACTACAGTACTACTACGTGTTGACGCTGACGATGGACGGGCCCGTGTCTTCCACTGGCTTGGTGAGCGAATGAGGTTTGGCTTTTGGCTGGCACAGGCCAGTCAGCTGGTTCACGGACAGCGGGTTGTTGATGTCGTGCGGGTTGGTTCCCACTCGCCCTCGCTGCTGGACCGGCATACCAGGCAGTGAGAGAAGTGGCGTAGGGCTGAAAGCACACAGACTAGCATTGTCAGTCGCACTTGACACTCTTGATAACGCACAACATGAGATGATGACGTGACATGTCGTACGAGACGTCGAGTGACGGTTCCTTGTTTATCAGGAACGGTCGTGCCATATGTCACGACATGAAATGAATACTTTACTTTACTTGACTGCATTGATGAAAACTTGATCCAATTCTGATGACCTGGGCTGCGTTTGCGCCACGCAAAGCACAATTTCCATGGAGAATTCCATCAAAGTTAAAATAAATGAATGAAATTCCCCATAACCATGCATTCCAGCAACATGTACAAACGTTCATCACGCACAAGAAAATGACCAAGTAAAACTTTCAATTTAACCTTTTAACCCAAACAAGCCTTGAAGATTGAATTAGTCCAGGGACCAGAAAACTTGATATACTCTACTACTTGTACGGCTGTATACACTTAGCCAGTGACTTTTTTTGTTGCTTTTCTTTCCTTTTGGAGCAGAAGTTCTCAAGTACGTCCTCGCGCTTGTAAGATATATGGGAGGGGGGGGGTTGATAACATGATCGACATATGATGTGCTATAACTTCTTTCACATTATGACATGTCATGTGACATGACCCAAGAATACGTAGTGCACAAAACGCCGTTCTGTGCAGTACTGTACAGTACATTACTTTCCGTGCTATACAGGACAGATGAACCAACCAACCTGGAGAGTGCCGAGTTTGGCGTCATGGGTGACATGAGCGAGAGGCTCGGCGAAGGAAGCATCATAGGTGAGGTGAGGGGTAAGCTCTGGGGGGAACTCATGCTCATGGCCGGACTGAGGATGGACCGGTGGCCCTTGAGGTCTGACATTGACCCGGAACCGGATGCCGACATGGAGCCGGAAATGGAGTTGTCCGTCTTGTTGGAGTCGGGCGTGTTGGCTTCATCCAGACTCGAAGCCACGCTGTTGGGATTCTCCATCCCGTTTTTGCTGCCCTCCATATACCGGAAGCACTTCTTCTTTCTCCTGCCGTCACCGACAATAATCGACAAACAAATGAATGAATGAACATGAACAAACAAACAAATGAACAAACGAATCAGTCAATATCATGACATTGAATGATTAAAATGAATGGATTAGAACAGGGCTTTTCAACCTGTGGTACAACGTACCCTTAGTGGTACGCGAGTGCTTGCCAGGGGGTAAGCGCCTACTGTCCCCAAAAATATAAAAAATGGGAACTCACCCAGGAACAACTCTGCAAAGGCAACAGCGAATTTAATTTTGCATTTTGATAGTTTAATTTCATTTTTATAGAATTTTTTTTAGGAAAAGGTGGGGCCTAGATTCTCTTTTGTCCATCATTAATTATATTGTACTTTTGTATTCATCTATTACCTTTTGTCCTTTAGAATATGGTGCTTGCCTTCTGCTCAATGGATGTACAGTTAAAAAGTTTGCAATTCTTTATGTAAAAAAANGGGAACTCACCCAGGAACAACTCTGCAAAGGCAACAGCGAATTTAATTTTGCATTTTGATAGTTTAATTTCATTTTTATAGAATTTTTTTTAGGAAAAGGTGGGGCCTAGATTCTCTTTTGTCCATCATTAATTATATTATACTTTTGTATTCATCTATTACCTTTTGTCCTTTAGAATATGGTGCTTGCCTTCTGCTCAATGGATGTACAGTTAAAAAGTTTGCAATTCTTTATGTAAAAAAAATCTCTTGAATTAAAAAAAAAGGGCAGGCAAGTATCCTCGGCATGATATTTCAGGAAATGATTCAAAAATTTATCACACAGTGAAAAATTTGTGATTCAAATGCTGAATTTGTCCACCTTGCCGTGCAACTGTCACTCTGTTTTTCCTTTCAAATACAAGATTTTTTTCAAAATAAAGTTTCATTTTTTTAAATCGTACTGTTCACCTATTGAGCAGAAGACCAGCACTATTTTGCAAAAGTAAAAGATGAATCCAAGAACATAATGCAATCAATGTTGGATGACAGAGAATCTAGGCAAAAAATTAAAAATTTTCCTGGACTACAATTTTGAAAAATTAAATGAAAATATTGAAGGTGGAAAAATTGCAGGACTTGTTGCCTTTTGTGAGTTTGCAATTTTCAAGTTATAAAAAAATGGCTTGGATGTTGTTGAGTGCTTGGGTTATTCCTAATACTGTTTTTGTAAATTGGTAAAAATTGAAAAATATGTGCTTCAAGCTTTCCATGCAGCTTTCAAAAGACAAAAGCCTGTTGATCACATGAAAACAGAAACAAATTAAATTGTGCTTCTCAATCAGGTTAACTCTTTGTTGTTGTGCAATAGGGTTTTACAATCAATACAAAGTCTTAATTCATATTGAAAACCTTTAAGAGGATAACCACACAAGTTTGCCAACAATATATTTATTTAAGGTTTGAAACTCTTTTACCAGGTGGATCCTAAGACCGAATACTTTAAGTATTCAAGACAATTTTATGACAAATAAACACACGCAAGTTTGACTTACAAGTATTTATTCAGCTCCAATATATACGCGTATACAGCTCTCTCTGAGGGTATCTTTACCACTGCCTTCTACTGGGCCTTGCATGGCCTTTTATTAACTCCAGAGAAACCAGACAGTACAGGGTCATCGCTCGGCAATGACCATCCGACCAGACAAAGAAAGGAGACACACACGTATTCCGCAACACAGTATTTGTTAGATTTATGGGGCGGTCAACCGCCTGAGGCTAATTACCATTGGGACAGGTAACGAGGGAAACTCAGTTGCGCACGCATGCGCGGCCCGTCCACTTTAATGAGTGGGGCAAGGGGCGAAGGAAAGTTAGAGCACGGTTTTGACCAGCTGACAACAATCACCCGGCACAAAGAAGAAAAAGCTTGCTTTTTCTTATTTAAACTTTGCTGCTGTATGGCAATGTTTTGCTCTAGTTAAATGCAGCAATCCCCAAAGTGAGAAGTGCAACAAAGTTATTCCTTCGCATTTGCAGGTACGTGCGAATTTGCATGTACAGATTTTCAAGTGAGTTTTGTTCCATCGTTCCCATTCAGTTTCCAACTTTTGCGGAGAAACGTAGTGTATACTTTTCACAGCGATTTGAGAAAAATTTTGGAACTTTTTAATTTAAGAAAAAAAAAATGTTGACAAGCAAATTTTTCATTTTAGCAGCTTGTATTATTTTTAATAAATATAACTCAAACGCTCAAAGTGAAAATTGTGCATTAATAGGCGAAAACTGGACTTGCTATGATTTATGCAAGGAAGGGGATCATTAAATTAACTGGTCCGGAACTTAATATAAACTGCGCAGCATTTAACCAAATAAAGGTAAGAATTTGAACTTTCGCGAACATTCAATCTTCGAGAAAATTGCACTATTTATTTTTGTAGGTGGTTATTCTTGATGGTGATGTGGATTGTGTTGGAGATGCGGAGTCTTCTTCCATCGTTCTTGAAGGAGGACGATGTAGATTGGCTGGACAGGTGTCATCGGTGATCAGGACAACAGCGGTTCCAGTCTCCAGCAGTGTTCCCATTTTTGAGGGAATCTCCAGTGAAAGTCCAGTCTTCCAAGTCACGGAAAGGATCCTTGATGAGGTGTCTTTTCCAAAGGCATCCATTGTTGGAGTAGGGGATCTTCATAACGGATCCGACATTTCGCACAATCACACAACATTTGGATCTCAAGATCACGTGTACAATCAAGTGGTTGCAGGGGTTTCAAGTTTTATCGCAATAATGCTGTTGGTGGTTGGTATTTTTGTTGGCATCGCGAGCGGACTGATCATTTATATGGTCAGAGAATATGCCATCAACAGAAGACATCGTCGCGATTATACCGAGGTAAGTAAAAACATAAAACGGAAAATAAACAAAAATTCCTAATTAGTTTATTTTATCAACAGGTTCTGATTGGAGAGCAGCGGACTTCGACTCCGGAAGTAGTGGAACTCCAGAGTGTGACTAGTGAAACGCGGAATTCGACTTTAAATACTACAAGTGATCGTAATGATTCGGGAATGGAAAGCATCGATCTTCGCGCTTTGTCGCCGATTTCGCGTCAAGAACAAAAGCATTATGGTTCCGCCTCGTCGGTATTGAGTAACTATGGCGTGGTAGTAAAAAATAAAGTAAAAATAACCAAAAATTGCGCGGAAATGCGAAAAAGCGTTCACAGTTTAAAAAACGGACAAGAAGAAAAAATAAATTTCTCTCGCGATGTTTCCATGTAAGAGGGAGGAAATCGCGTATTTGAAGTCGAAGGGAGCCTCTGGCAATTTTGCCCTGTATCTCGGAATCGATGTCAAGCGCGTAGTTATTTGGCTGCCCCAAAAATCACGCGAATTTGATGAAAAAGAGAATTGAATAAAAATGTTTACAAGAATTTGAAATTTGTTCACTTATTTATTTTTGGGTTATAATTAACGGATATAAGGTTGATCTTCATATACACAAACATATACTTATTGCATTTTTTTCTTAATTATAAGCACCTGAATATACAAAAGACTCATACATTCTATTCACATCATATATATATACATATAATCAATATATACTTAATATATATATCCTTGTATAAACAATCAATTATCTTCAATTAAATAATTATATTCTGTTACTTCGGGTAAAATAAGCGGAATCTGGGGTTATTTTGCCTCACTGCTATTTTTTAGGGAGCCAAGGAGACAGCAAGGTTTTATTGCTGCATCTGCGCAAAGCGTCGATTCCCTGACGCGTTTTACGACAGGCGGACCCCTCTTCTCGCCTTGAAGGTTGAACGCTATTCAATAGAATGCGGACCCCTAGGCAATTTTAGCAGTTTCTCGCTCTAGTTTAAATCTTTGGTTCAAAACATAGTAATTTCGTCCCAGCACGATAGTCTACTTGGTAAGGAGTGCCACTGTTTGAGAAATCGCAAATTTTCGGTCCCGGGTCAAACCTTGTCAGGGGTTCTGGCTTGTTTGTGCCCATCCAGTTCACTGTGAGATATAAGTGATACGGGATCGGATCCAAACGTGCCAGGATTTCTTAAGAGGGGACACAAAAGCTGAATTCTGGGATTCGCACTTCCGGTTTGTACGTTAGGCTTTACAGTAAACGTCCGAACTCGAACATGCTTATACCGGCGTTCTATCGTCCAGGAGGGGCAGCCCAAAATTTGCAGAGAATACGAATCGTTTCCAATAAGCTAGGATGAGCTGCGAACCATTGATTTGAATACATGGTTCATGGCTGATTCTAGCAGCTTGGGGGGATTGGAATTCTACAAGGATGACGTCGCAAGGAAAAAATACCAAGTATGACTACGTGCGGATTGGGGGATTTGAGTTGTACGGTCCATACTGTTGGTGTGAATCTGAATTCCAACAGTAAGATGCGTACACTTGAAATCTCTTTTTCTCTCTTTATACAAATTTTATCGAAGGATAAATCCTAGCAGGTCGGGGAGGCATTAACTCTACATTTTCAATTTGCCTAATTAATTGATTTGCTCTCCTCCGAACTAAATACACTTTCATTTTTGCATAGCAGAAATATAATAAACAGCACATAATAATCATAGAAGTAATTGATAAACCTAGCAAATAAATATGCCCATAATCTCTGAAATGCATTTGCACTTCACTAATGTCATCTATTACTTTTCCCTTGTCTGATTCGGGCGTTATTTCGGTGACTGTTTTTAGTTCAAATCCTTCTATATCTAGATTAGTTACTAAGTCAGAAACAGGACCATTTATCATAGTATATCGACAAGAGTTATGAAACTTCACAATTCCACTATGAGGTAGTTCGTATGAATTTTGAGTGGGACCATTTCCTTGATCTGGACAGTATTGTGTAACTTGACTTTCCTTAGGATTTACGAATGCGAATTCATCTTCATCTAATCTTAAAAACTTGACTTCAGGAGTAGGGACATTTTCAAGTAGACATTTTTGATTTATTTCTTTTTCCTCTCTATTTTTAAGTAGGGCTTGTAAGCATTCATTTGCAGGTCTATTTGGCATAATATTAAATTTACATAATTGGCATCTTGAAAAGTCAATTGAATCAACACAATTAGGTAATTCATCATATTCCAATCCTAGAATTTGATCAGTATTCATAAGTAAGAAATCTTCTTTCAATTTTACTTGTTTCCATTTTGTGTTTCCCAGATAAGTCTCTTTGGAAATTGGTAAACTATGGACTTTGAATAAATTAAAAAATGATTTTTCAGTTAATATAGGAATTATAGTCATCAAATGATACATACATGACAACGGTAAAGTCGACGAAGAGTTAGTTGTGCATCCGAAAAACGCACCAACAGTTAAGGGGTTTGTATGAATAATATTGATTAATTCTGCAGCTGTTAATGCACTATTTTCAGTAGCCAGAAATTTAGTAAGAGCAGTTTTAATGTTGTTTGGTGTTATTAAACTGCTGGGGAATTTTAAATCATTTCGGAATTCCACATTGTTAATTATTGTTTTTAATATCGAATTGAGATTGTTTAATTGAGTATGTATAGACAAAGTAATTGTTTCGAATACATCACTCGAAATATTAACACGCATTTCTTGGCTTAATTTATTATAGTCTTCTACCAGTCCTTCTATGTTCTTAAAGTAGTCACTTGGTGTGGGAGCATTTAATATAACCCTATTAGAGGTGAAAATAGCTCCCGCAGCAGGTATACTTTTCATCCTGTCTTTTAAGTTCTTTTCAGAGAAAAAGGAAAAAGCGCGGGATGGAATCTTCTCGTAAATGAAAGCTTGATCATATAATATGGTATTTATCGACGTCAAGGTATTTAATGATGACTGTATACCATTGATTAGAATTTTATTTTGCCTGACATAATTAGGTCCAGATACCGACAATAGGTATTGGTTTATTTCTTCGACTAACTTATAGGCTTTACTTTGAATTTCTCCAATAGGATATGATTTTTCTATTGTCCATTTTGTTTTGGGAATGCATATTGGATACATTTCTGAGAAAGTTATTCCTTTATTCCCAGGGAAATTCCTTACAGGAGAGAAAATATTGGTTTGTTTGGTATTACTGATAAATCCTTTGTTTTCAGGGAGTTCTTCTATGATAATGGAATTAGAGTATTGCAAAATTGAAGTTAATGAGAAGAATATAATAATTTTGGTATTCATGTTTCACCAATACTTTGCACTTCTTTGGACAATTTTTCTTCTTCCGCGGACGAGTCCAAAGCAGGTACTGCTCTTCTTTTGTCCAGTACTTGCTGTCTTCTTTCCCGCTGTCTTCCTTCAATGGGGTTGATTGCTTCTCGTCCTTGGCGTGTTCTTGTGGGAAGAATGTTTTTTGTATCCAATCCTGACAAGGCACGGGGTCCGTAAGGTTGTCGATCTCGTACTGGAGTACTTCTTTGTCCTTTGGCAAAGGTCCCTTTGAAAGAGGGATCTTTGTCTACAAAATCATCTCCAATCACATCAGTAATGGTTTCAAAGAATTCTTTGGTTCCTCTATAAAAATTTCTTGCTCGTTCTAGAAATGTTTTAGAGGGGGCGGAAGGTACTTTAGGAGAAATAGGTTGTTGATAGGGAGTTTGGGGTACTTCTCGTGATTCTTGAACATTTTGCGTTGGTGCTACAGATTTTAAAGGAGATAATATAATACAAGGTATTAACTTTTTCTTTTCTACAATCTCTTCTTCTATGGCATTATTTTCATCGTCATCTAGGGAAGTTTCCTTGACAATCCCATTGGAGGGTTTAGAAACACATCTGTCTTGACGGTGGCTATTAGAAGGATTTGCTCTGATTGAAATATTATCATCAATTGTCACTCTTTGTAATGGGATAGTGGGGTTATGATAAGGTCGGAGGTAACTAATGTGAACAACATCAGACCACATCGACTTAGGATCTTTAATACGATATGATACCGGGTTTATAATTTGTGTAATTATATATGGACCTTTATACTTTTGAGACCATTTTCGCCCTAGATAGGTTAGAAAATCATGCGTTCTTAATAAAACCAAATCATCTAGATTAGGTATATGAAGGAGATTTAGTGTTTTTATTAAAACGTGAGAGATAAGCTTCCTGTCTTTTTTCTATAATGAACTTGGCTTTTTCTCTCAAGGAATTTAAGTTGGTTAATTTCTTTTGGACAAAATCTTTAATATCCACATAATCGTTGGTATCAGAAACATTCCATGGAACCCAATTTAGATTAGGTTTTTGTCCAGTAACTAATTCATAGGGTGACAATTGAATAGCTTTGTGTTTAGAGGTATTGTGAACCCAAGTGGCCAATTTGACTAAATGATCCCATTTACTACGGTTAGTGGGATCGGAATAAATGGCTAAATATTTGTGTAATTCTTTATGTGATCTTTCGTTTTGACCATTCGCTTGGGGATGATAGGCGGTAGTAGTACGAGCATTACTTCCTAAAGCTTTGGCTAATTCTTTGAAAATGGCCGATAAAAAGTTTGTTCCACAATCAGTGAGAATGATTTTAGGGGCTCCAAAAAGACATACCCAATTGTCCAAGAAGGATTTTGCCACTACCTCTGCAGTAGCATTTTTTAACGGGATAAACAAAATCCATCCAGATAATCTATCCTGAATTACTAAAATGTACCGATTTCCTGCACCACTAATGGGAACAGGTCCTACTAAATCAAGGCTAACTTCTTCGAAGCAGTAGCATTTTTTAACGGGATAAACGAAATCCATCGAGATAATCTATCCTGAATTACTAAAATGTACCGATTTCCTGCACCACTAATGGGAACAGGTCCTACTAAATCAAGGCTAACTTCTTCGAAGCATCTGCTAGGAATAGGTAAAGACATCATGGGAGTATTATGTCTATACGTTTTGAATTTTTGACAGATATCACAATTTTTTATGAAGGCATTTACGTCTCGTTCTGAATTAATCCAATAAAACTTTTCTTTAAGAGAAAATATAGTGCCATCTATTCCGGGATGTCCAGTGGCAGGAGTATTATGATATAACTCCATGATATAATTTTGTACTTCTGGGGGGATCCATAATCTTTCTCCTGCTTCCGTTAATTTATATAATTTATTATTTTTTATTACAAAATCTTTTCCGGTAGGCCATTTTTCCTTGGGAATCAATTGAAGATAATTTGTTATNCTTCTGGGGGGATCCATAATCTTTCTCCTGCTTCCGTTAATTTATATAATTTATTATTTTTTATTACAAAATCTTTTCCGGTAGGCCATTTTTCCTTGGGAATCAATTGAAGATAATTTGTTATTAATTCTAAAGGGACATATGGTTTCAAGTCATCTAAAAAGTACAAAGGTGATAAATAATTGCACATTTTTGTAATAGGTGGATATCTAGATAAGGCGTGGGCATGAGGGATATTCTTCCCTTTTTTATATTCAACTGTGTAATATTATTTGTTTAAAGTCATAAACCATTTTATGGCTCTCTGACTGTCGCTATGTCTTTGCTTACTCAAAAAGGGGATAGCAATGTGATCAGTTTTTATTACAAAAGGATAACCCCATAAGAAGGAGCGGAATTTCTGAACGCCGTAAAATACAGCAAGTATTTCCCTATCTGTATTTGGATATTTGTTTTTGGTGGCATTCAGCGATCTAGATACGCATCCAATTAATTTTTCTTTCTTTCCATCCTTTAGAGTCAGAACTGCACCTATTGCTATATTTGATGCATCAGTCGTTAAAATAAATTCTTTAGTGAAGTCAGGGAAGGCCAGAAAGGGGGCTGTCATTAGACAAGTTTTGAGATGCTTAACTGCATTTTCTTGTTCTTTTCCCCATGCAAATTTTACATCCTTCTTGAGAAGATTATGCAGGGGTTTAGCTATGGTTGCATAATTTTTGATGTGAGATCTAAAATAACCTGTAAGGCCTAAAAATGCTTGTACTCCTTTAACGTTAACGGGAGTGGGAAATTCTCTGACAGCTTTCAATTTTTCCTCGGTGATACGAATGCCATTAGTGCTTATTAAGAATCCTAAATATTAAATTTCATTTAAGAAAAATTGACATTTACTGAATTTCACTTTTAGTCCAGCTTTTTTAACTAGGTTGAATACTTGTTCTAAATGTTCTACATGTGATTCTGCATCTGCTGAATATATTACTATGTCATCTATATATATGAAGGCATAATTGCCTAGACAGCCGTCGAGTACTAGATTCATCATTCTTTGAAAAATGCTTGGAAGTTCTTTAATCCCATGGGTAGTCGTATAAACTCGTAATACCCCAAAGGGGTTGAGAATGCTGTTTTATGTCTATCTTTGGGATGTATAACTAAATTATAAAATCCATGCACTAGGTCTAATGCTGTAAAATATTTTGCTTTACCTAGTTCTTCAAATATTTGATGTATTGATCCGTTACCTACTCCCAGCCATTATTGTACTAGTAATTCAAATGCTTTTAGTTGCTGGTAAGAGGTAGGAGGTAGAAAAAAGAATTGGTATTCCCATCCTCTTAATATTCCTCTTCATCTTCCTGAGGCTATACCTTGATTATTCATGTCTTCTACAAATTTATCCATTACGTCTCTTTGAAAATGAGGAATAGGATATTGTTTTGTATTGATGGGTTCATCAGTATCTAAAGGAATGGTGGGTTGATAAATATCACATAATCCAAGAGTGTCAGTTCTCCTAGCCAATACTTCGGAATACTTATCAAGAAGTTTCTTTACCCGTCCTTTTAAATTTGCAGGACATTTAGATTTATCTAGACTAGATTGAATCATGGTTTCAGTAGTTTCTTCTGTTTCATCCTCTAATCCATGAATATGGATATCAGGGTGATGATTTTCTTCTTGGGAAATATGGGCTACGAGATATTCTTCACTCAGTAATTCTGCTGAAGCTATATTTAGCGAGGGATTTAGAATAGCACTTTCTTTACCCAAGTTGATACAAAAGACGTACACAAATCCATTTTCAGATACAGTCGACAATGATCTTCCTATAATAATGTCTTGATCTGGTCCTATTGCAGGGTTAACTAAGATATCTTTGTTTTTGAATCGTTTTGCATTTTCTGACGACATTTTCAGTTTTATAAGCATATGTGATTGGGAAGGAATTGTTTCTTTGCAAATAGGATATAGACGAAAGCTAGGGTTATTGTTTATTTTATAATTTCTTAAAGAGGAGTTTCTTAAGGTAAAAGGAATATAAAAATTATTTACAATTAATTTATTGGTCTTGTAACAGATTTTTACAGAATTGTGCTTAAGCCAATCTGATCCTAGAATTCCATCAAAGTTGGGATTTTTTATGTTCTCAATTAATAGGAAGGTACATTTATTAATGGTTTTATTATTATATATAATAGATTTATTTATTTTTCCGATTGCAGGTATGCTGTTTCCTTTTAAGGTGTTGATTACTATATTGCTAGGGGAGATAGTGTCTGTATTTAAGGAATTGTCTAATAAAGATATTTCGGATCCGGTGTCAATTAGTAATTTAATTTCTTTATCATTTCGATCAAAGAAGATAGGTATTACCGGAAGTCGCGAAACTTTTGCGCTCCCAGTTAATAATCGTTTCCCTGATTATTCTCTTGAACATTGTTGCATTCTACCTCGTAATTCTCTTCAAACCTTTCAGTTGTATTATCCGGATAGCAATATTCGGCGTATTTGCCATAATTGTCTTCTTCTTTGTCTGGATAGTACCCATTATAATATTGATCTTCAGGATTTAAATATTCTATTTCCTCGTAGGGATATTCATCTAATTGTAACCGATTTTTGATGGCATTGTATGAGTGCTCATTGAATTCGGCATACTCTCCAAATTCATCATGGGTTACTGTAATATTATTGTTACTTTTTCTTACTGGTCCACCTCTCCTACCTGATGGGCGGCGCGATTGTGTGGGGGCGCCCCTTCTGAGGGATGGATATCCGCGAGCAGGGGGACGTCCGGCATTAGTATTCTGAGCCTGCCCTTGGGGCCTATTTCTTTGTCCCACGTTCATTGCTGGTTGCTGGAAAGGGGAACGACCCTGAGTAGGTCGATTCATCCAGGGGGCACACATTCTTCCATCTACTCGGCGATAAGGTATGCGAGGAGGAGTATAATTCTGCTGGTAATTGCGATAATTATTCATAGTGGGTCTACTATTATATTGAGGTCTAGATTGAGGTTGGTAATTTCTGTTTCCATTACAATCAGCGGCATGATGACCGTACTTTCCGCAGGCATAACACATTTGAGAACTCAGTGGAACAGGATTACTTTTGCCAGGAACATTTCTCTTCTGCATACTTTGTTGGGAATGGTTTTTAGTGGGATTAGAAATTTCGTACTTCTGGGGGGATCCATAATCTTTCTCCTGCTTCCGTTAATTTATATAATTTATTATTTTTTATTACAAAATCTTTTCCGGTAGGCCATTTTTCCTTGGGAATCAATTGAAGATAATTTGTTATTAACTCTAAAGGGACATATGGTTTCAAGTCATCTAGAAAGTAAGAAGGTGATAAATAATTGCACATTTTTGTAATAGGTGGATATCTAGATAAGGCATCAGCATGAGGGATATTCTTCCCTTTTTTATATTCAACTGTGTAATTATATTCGTTTAAAGTCATAAACCATTTTATGGCTCTCTGACTGTCACTATTTCTTTGCTTACTCAAAAAGGGGATAGCAATGTGATCAGTTTTTATTACAAAAGGATAACCCCATAAGAAAGAGCGGAATTTCTGAACGCCGTAAAATACAGCAAGTATTTCTCTATCTGTATTTGGATATTTGCTTTCGGTGGCATTCAGCGATCGAGATACGCATCCAATTAATTTTTCTTTCTTTCCATCCTTTTGAGTTAGAACTGCTCCTATTGCTATATTTGATGCATCAGTCGTTAAAATAAATTCTTTAGTGAAGTCAGGGAAGGCTAGAACGGGAGCTGTCATTAGACAAGTTTTGAGATGCTTAACGGCATTCTCTTGTTCTTTTCCCCATGCAAATTTTACATCCTTCTTGAGAAGATTATGCAGGGGTTTAGCTATGGTTGCATAATTTTCGATGTGAGATCTAAAATAACCTGTAAGGCCTAAAAATGCTTGTACTCCTTTGACGTTAACAGGAGTGGGAAATTCTCTGACAGCTTTCAATTTTTCTTTGGTGATATGAATACCATTAGTGCTTATTAGGAAACCTAGATATTCAATTTCGTTTAGGAAAAATTGACATTTACTGAATTTCACTTTTAGTCCAGCTTTTTTAACTCGTTTGAATACTTGTTCTAAATGTTCTAAGTGTGATTTGGCGTCAGCTGAGTATATAACTATGTCATCTATATATATGAAGGCATAATTGCCTAGACAGCCGTCGAGTACTAAATTCATCATTCTTTGAAAAATGCTCGGAGAGTTCTTTAATCCCATCGGTAGTCGTATAAACTCGTAATGCCCCAAAGGGGTTGAGAATGCTGTTTTATGTCTATCTTTGGGATGTATAACTAAATTATAAAATCCATGCAATAGGTCTAATGCTGTAAAATATTTTGCTTTGCCTAGTTCTTCAAATATTTGATGTATTCTAGGCAATGGATGAGGGTCGGTAATAACATGATCGTTAAGTTTACGAAAATCAACGACCATTCTCCATCCTCCATCTTTTTTCTTAACCATAAGGGTAGGAGAATTATAAGGAGAAGTAGAAGGACAAGCTATACCTTGATTATTCATGTCCTCTACAAATTTATTCATTACGTCTCTTTGAAAATGAGGAATAGGATATTGTTTTGTATTGATGGGTTCATCAGTATTTAAAGGAATGGTGGGTTGATAAATATCACATAATCCAAGAGTGTCAGTTCTCCTAGCCAATACTTCGGAATACTTATCAAGAAGTTTCTTTACGAGTCCTTTTAAATTTGCGGGACATTTAGATTTATCCAGACTAGATTGAATCATGGTTTCAGTAGTTTCTTCTGTTTCATCCTCTAATCCATGAATATGGATATCGGGGTGGTGATTTTCTTCTTGGGAAATATGGGCTACGAGATATTCTTCACTCAGTAATTCTGCTGAAGCTATATTTAGCGAGGGATTTAGAATAGCACTTTTGTTACCCAAATTGATACAAAAGACGTACACAAATCCATTTTCAGATACAGTCAACAATGATCTTCCTATAATAATGTCTTGATCTGGTCCTATTGCAGGGTTAACTAAGATATCTTTGTTTTTGAATCGTTTTGCATTTTCTGACGACATCTTCAGTTTTATAAGCATATGTGATTGGGAAGGAATTGTTTCTTTGCAAATAGGATATAGACAATAGCTAGGGTTATTGTTTATTTGGTAATTTCTTAAAGAAGAGTTTCTTAAGGTGAAAGGAATATAAAAATTATTTACAATTAATTTATTGGTCTTATAACAGATTTTTACAGAATTTTGCTTAAGCCAATCTGATCCTAGAATTCCATCAAAGTTGGGATTTTTTATGTTTTCAATTAATAGGAAGGTACATTTATTAATGGTTTTATTGTTATATATAATAGATTTATTTATTTTTCCAATTGCTGGTATGCTGCTTCCTTTTAAGGTGTTGATTACTATATTACTAGGGGAGATAGTGTCTGTATTTAAGGAATTGTCTAATAAGGATATTTTGGATCCGGTGTCAATTAGTAATTTAATTTCTTTATCATTTTGATCAAAGAAGATAGGTATTACTGGAAGTCGCAAAACTTTTGCGCTCCCGGTTAATAATCGTTTCCCTGATTATTCTCTTGAACATTGTTGCATTCTACCTCGTAATTCTCTTCAAACCTTTCAGTTGTATTATCCGGATAGCAATATTCGGCATATTCACCATAATTGTCTTCTTCTTTGTCTGGATAATATCCATTATAATATTGATCTTCAGGATTTAAATATTCTATTTCCTTGTAGGGATATTCATCTAATTGTAACCGATTTTCAATGGCATTGTATGAGTGCTCATTAAATTCGGCATACTCTCCAAATTCATCATGGGGTACTGTAATATTATTGTTACTTTTTCTTACTGGTCCACCTCTCCTACCTGATGGGCGGCGCAATCGTGTGGGGGCGCCCCTTCTGAGGGATGGATATCCACGAGCAGGGGGACGTCCGGCATTAGTATTCTGAGCCTGCCCTTGGGGCCTATTTCTTTGTCCCATGTTTGTTGATGGTTGCTGGAAAGGGGAACGACCCTGAGTAGGTCGGTTCATCCAGGGGGCACACATTCTTCTGTCTATTCGGCGATAAGGTATGCAAGGAGGAGGAGGAGTATAATTTTGCTGGTAGTTGCGATAATTATTCATAGCGGGTCTACTATTATATAGAGGTCTAGATTGAGGTTGGTAATTTCTGTTTCCATTACATTCAGCGGCATGATGACCGTACTTTCCGCAGGCATAACACATTTGAGAACTCAGTGGAACAGGATTACTTTTGCCAGGAACATTTCTCTTCTGCATACTTTGTTGGGAATGGTTTTTAGTGGGATTAGTTGAAATANATTCTTTAGTGAAGTCAGGGAAGGCCAGAACGGGGGCTGTCATTAGACAAGTTTTGAGATGCTTAACGGCATTTTCTTGTTCTTTTCCCCATGCAAATTTTACATCCTTCTTGAGAAGATTATGCAGGGGTTTAGCTATGGTTGCGTAATTTTTGATGTGAGATCTAAAATAACCTGTAAGGCCTAAAAATGCTTGTACTCCTTTAACGTTAACAGGAGTGGGAAATTCTCTGACAGCTTTCAATTTTTCTTCGGTAATACAAATACCATTATAGTGCTTATGAGGAAACCTAAATATTCAATTTCGTTTAGGAAAAATTGACATTTACTAAATTTCACTTTTAGTCCAGCTTTTTAAACTCGTTTAAATACTTGTTCTAAATGTTCTACATGTGATTCTGCGTCTGCTGAGTATATAACTATGTCATCTATATATATGAAGGCATAATTGCCTAGACAGCCGTCGAGTACCAGATTCATCATTCTTTGAAAAATGCTTGGGGAGTTCTTTAATCCCATGGGTAGTCGTATAAATTTGTAATGCCCCGAAGGGGTTGAAAATGCTGTTTTATGTCTATCTTTGGGATGTATAACTAAATTATAAAATCCATGCAATAGGTCTAATGCTGTAAAATATTTTGCTTTGCCTAGTTCTTCAAATATTTGATGTATTCTAGGCAATGGATGAGGGTCGGTAATAACATGATCGTTAAGTTTACGAAAATCAACGACCATTCTCCATCCTCCATCTTTTTTCTTAACCATAAGGGTAGACTAGGCAATGGATGAGGGTCGGTAATAACATGAGCATTAAGTTTACGAAAATCAACGACCATTCTCCATCCTCCATCTTTTTTCTTAACCATAAGGGTAGGAGAATTATAAGGAGAAGTAGAAGGACGAGCTATACCTTGATTATTCATGTCCTCTACAAATTTATTCATTACGTCTCTTTGAAAATGAGGGATAGGATATTGTTTTGTATTTATGGGTTCAACAGTATCTAAAGGAATGGTGGGTTGATAAATATCACATAATCCAAGAGTGTCAGTTCTCCTAGCCAATACTTCGGAATACTTATCAAGAAGTTTCTTTACGCGTCCTTTTAAATTTGCGGGACATACAGATTTATCTAGACTAGATTGAATCATGGTTTCAGTAGTTTCTTCTGTTTCATCTTCTAATCCATGAATATGGATATCGGGGTGATGATTTTCGTCTTGGGAAATATGGGCTACGAGGTATTCTTCACTCAGTAATTCTGCCGAAGCTATATTTAGCGAGGGATTTAGAATAGCACTTTTGTTACTTAAGTTGATACAAAAGACGTACACAAATCCATTTTCAGATACAGTCAACAATGATCTTCCTATAATAATGTCTTGATCTGGTCCTATAGCAGGGTTAATTAGGATATCTTTGTTCTTGAATCGTTTTGTATTTTCTGACAACATTTTTAATTTTATAAGCATATGTGATTGGGAAGGAATTGTTTCTTTGCAAATAGGATATAGACGAAAGCTAGGGTTATTGTTTATTTGATAATTCCTTAAAGAAGAGTTTCTTAAAGTAAAAGGAATATAAAAATTATTTACAATTAATTTATTGGTCTTATAACAGATTTTTACAGAATTTTGCTTAAGCCAATCTGATCCTAGAATTCCATCAAAGTTGGGATTTTTTATGTTTTCGATTAATAGGAATGTACATATATTAATGGTTTTATTGTTATATATGATAGATTTATTTATCTTTCCTATTGCGGGTATGCTGCTTCCTTTTAAGGTGTTGATTACTATATTGCTATAGGGGAGATAGTGTCTGTATTTGAGGAATTGTCTAATAAGGATATTTCGGATCCGGTGTCAATTAGTAATTTAATTTCTTTATCATTTTGATCAAAGAAGATAGGTATTACCGGAAGTTGCAAAACTTTTGCGCTCCTGGTTAATAATCATTTCCCTGATTATTCTCTTGAACATTGTTGCATTCTACCTCGTAATTTTCTTCAAACCTTTCAGTTGTATTATCCGGATAGCAATATTCGGCGTATTTGCCATAATTATCTTCTTCTTCGTCTGGATAGTATCCATTATAATATTGATCTTCAGGATTTAAATATTCTATTTCCTCGTAGGGATATTCATCTAATTGTAACCGATTTTCAATGGCATTGTATGAGTGCTCATTAAATTCGGCATACTCTCCAAATTCATCATGGGGTACTGTAATATTATTGTTACTTTTTCTTACTGGTCCACCTCTCCTACCTGATGGGCGGCGCAATCGTGTGGGGGCGCCCCTTCTGAGGGATGGATATCCGCGAGCAGGGGGGCGTCCAGCATTAGTATTCTGAGCCTGCCCTTGGGGCCTATTTCTTTGTCCCATGTTTGTTGATGGTTGCTGGAAAGGGGAACGACCCTGAGTAGGTCGGTTCATCCAGGGGGCACACATTCTTCTGTCTATTCGGCGATAAGGTATGCAAGGAGGAGGAGGAGTATAATTTTGCTGGTAGTTGCGATAATTATTCATAGCGGGTCTACTATTATATAGAGGTCTAGATTGAGGTTGGTAATTTCTGTTTCCATTACATAGTCGCCGTACTACTGGCATGAAAGGCGTCCGTATTGTGTAAACTCTTGAGTCACCTTGTCCTAATGAAAACGGTCCTTGTAAAGAGAAGACGTATGAAACAACCCTTACCAAAAATCACCCTAATCTTGAAATAGTATACGTTTTGCAAGCATAGGACAGTTCTCCTGTCATTATAAGAATTTTTTCAGCTTTCCTTGCTTTCTCCACTGCCTCTTTATAAGTGTCTGGAACTTTGGGCATTCTTTTTTGGATAATAGGCAAAAGTCCTTTAATAAACTTATTCAATTTAATTTCTGCCAGGAATGTACTACGACACTGAGCACGTATTTCTTCTTGTTCATACATAGGATTGGCAATTAAAGTTCTCATGCCATCTTTTTGCAAGACTTTAATTTCCGGTGTGTGTTCAGCATCTAATTTCGAGGAAGCCAAATCCAATCTCAAGGCAAAGTCTCTCACATTTTCATTTTCTTCTTGTTTAATGTAATCCAAAGCAGCAAGGCCATCGGTTAGATCGTCAGTATCATAAATTTTTCTCAAGAACTTAATTATTACGTGATACGGCTCGTAAAATAAATCTCTATCTGCTTCTATTAATTTTTGAGCTTTTCCTTCAAGTTTGGACATTAAGAGATTTTTTATTTGTCCGTCGTTTAACGGGTTTGAATTTACGGTTACTAAAAATCTGGAATACCACGAATTCCAAGAATATCTTAATGTAAGAGGGCTTTTTGTTCCGTACAACAATTATTTCCGCAATCAACAAACTCCTAATGATCGATAACTGCGAGAAGAAACTCAAACTAAGGTATGATGGTAGAGAAGTCCTCACCCACTCTCTAATGTTCCGAGTAAGGTATTGGAAAGTACTGACTTTCTAATTTCGCTGGATTCATTTAATTTCATAGTTCTTTTGGCAGCCTGCTGCTGTATCATTCGTGAGACTAAAATATTATTCTTTTCAGTAAGAGCTCTTTGTGCATCAGCAATAATTTTTAGACTATCTTGAATATCTTTTTCCATGGCTGACAATTCCTCAATATTAGACTCAAATTGGCTGATCTGATGTCTTATAGAATCGGCTCTTTTTGCACTAGCATTAGGTAATTCGCTTCTATATTTAATAATATTTTTTCTAGTTTCATTAATGGTTCTTTGCAGATAAGCAGCTTGTTCCTGTGGTGAAAAAGCTAAATATTCTGCAGGAAGGCTATTTGCTTGGTAGCTTTCGGAAAAACTACTATAGAAGCTTGAAACGAAGTGGATGGTTCAGGATCTTGGGTGATTCCTAAATTAGAAAGTAAATCTTGATTGCTTTGTGGAATTTTGGGAACCTTGGAAGGAATTTTGGTAGGTTGCATATGAGGAGGATTATCTTCATTTAGGGGGATAAGGTCTCCTGACGCTTCGGCTCCTTGTACAGACGTTATTTTTACTTTTATTAAAAATATTTAAATTGACACTTCTTTTTAGTCGTCGTTTAATCCTTGAGGATCTCTAGCTAATCTTTCTCGAGTTTCTTCAGGGGTTTCAAAGTCAGTTGGTTGCGTTAATTTTATGTACGTGTTGCGAGTGGTTTGCTGAGGAGTGTTATCTCTTTGGGTTTGCGTGTTAGATCCTTAGGCACTTGCGAATAATTTTTCTATTAAGTTGCAGTTATATTCAGTAGCTTTTTGTGCGCTGGTTTTATTAGGTGCACTCAAATTTTGGGTTACCGGGGTGTCTTTTATTTGTTTAGACATATATTAATTGACTACTCTCTTTTCTATAATATTGAAATTTATTATAGGATAAAGTAGACTTTTTTGTCGCTAACGATTTCTTTCTAGTTTTAATATATGAGATATGAAAACCTGTTGTCCTTTTTTAGGAGCGACGTTCCTTTTTGCGAGACTGCTTTGCGATGTAGTTGTCTCTTCTTGCTTGTTGATTTTTCGATCCTCTTCTCCGGCACTCTGAGCACTCACTAAGAGATGCTCCTCGCCACTAAGGCGGAAATCCACTTAGGATTGTAAGCACTCACTCAGATATGCTTGTTTCTCAATTTTTTGGCCACTTAGGCAAAATGTTTTCAGCGCTCACACAGACGTGCTTTTAAGCCACTAAGGCAGTGTATCTTTTGGCACTCACACAGATATGCCCCTCAAGCCACACAGGCTGTTTCTGGCTCACTTAGAACCTTTTTGCCAGTTCACTTAGAACTAGTGTGTCACTTAGACTTTTTTTGCGATAATCTTCACTTTTCTCACTCAATTGTCTTTCACTTTAAGTGGGGTCTAGGAGTTTGTTATTGACTGGTTATTGACCAGCATTCACCCGGCGCAAAAGAGGATGACCGACTGCGCCAATTTTGTTGTCGTGCAATAGGGTTTTACAATCAATACGAAGTTTCAATTTGTATTGAAAACCTTTAAGAGGATAACCACACAATTTTGCCAACAATATTTTTATTTAAGGTTTGAAGCTCTTTTACCAGGTGGATCCTGAGACCGAATACTTTAAGTATTCAAGACAATTTTATGACAAATAAACACACGCAAGTTTGACTTACAAGTATTTATTCAGCTCCGATATATACGCGCATACAGCTCTCTCTGAGGGTATCTTTACCACTGCTTTCTACTGGGCCTTGCATGGCCTTTTATTAACTCTAGAGAAACCAGACAGTACAGGGTCATTGCTTGGCGATGACCATCCGACCAGACAAAGAAAGGAGACACATACGTATTCCGCAACACAGTATTTGTTAGATTTATGGGGCGGTCGACCGCCTGAGGCTAATTACCATTGGGACAGGTAACGAGGGAAACTCAGTTGCGCACGCATGCGCGGCCCGTCCACTTTAATGAGTGCGGCAAGGGGCAAAGGAAAGTTAGAGCACGGTTTTAACCAGCTGACAACAATGGTTTGACTGCCATAGTACCACAAGAGTTGTCTGAGTTCCGTGCAGTTGTTTTTATTGGTTGCTGTTTCAGACTATTCAAAAACTCCCGTGCTGTAATGCGCAAAAATTCAAAAAATCACACAATCTTGCAGGTGCTTCCTCTGTATACAGCAAGAAAGTTTTGAATAGTGTGACACTATGAAATGAAAACTTTTGCATGCAACTTAAACTACTCTTGTACCACTATAAATCCAAGCAACTTATTGTGAAGTTATGATTTAGAATAAGATCATGAACTAGTCTCATCCAAATGCCTATACAGTGGTACCTCGCACTACGAACGTAATCCATTCTGGAGCTACATTTGTAGTATGAAACGTTCTTACTGCAAATCACGATTTCCCATAGACTTGTATGGGAAATCGTTTAATCCATTCCAGAAAATTGGAAAAATTCAAATTTAAAAAAAAGGGGAAAAATTTGTTTTGTGTCTTAAACAGTAATTTTATACAGTGACATGATTAAAAGGATAAATTGAGGCTTTAACTTGAATTTTAAGGAGGGTAAATTGCAAGTTTCAAAAATGTTTTCAAGGGGGTTATGCTAACAGCAAAAATTCTTTGAAAATGGATTTTGCCTTGCGCACAACCCCTGCAACTCAAATTTTATTCTTGAGGTTTGAAAAACAAGGGTAAATTGCAAGTTTCAAAAATGTTTTCAAGGGGGTTATGTTAACAGCAAAAATTCTTTGAAAATGGATTTTGCCTTGAGCACAACCCCTGCAACTCAAATTTTATTCTTGAGGTTTGAAAAACAAATCCAAAGGGTGAAATCATCAATGCACACATTTTTCAACATTGCATCTAGGGGGGTCATGCTCAAAGAAGAATTTTTCTGATAAGTTGTCTGCTTTGAGCATAGCCCTCTTAAAAAAAAAATAAATTTCAAACAACATCTAAGGGGTTAGGCTCATTTGGAAGTCATTTTTGACCCTGCAATGCACACTTTCTGAGAAATTGAATTGAAACATCATTTTTGCAAATTTTTTGGGGGAAATCCAGATGAAACTCAAATTTCATAGACAATTCTCATCTCAAAGTTTTTAGGAAATCTGAATTGCAGGCTTNTTTTAAAACTTTAAACACAAATTCACAGGTTTAATTCATGAATTTGTGTTTTTAACCTTTAAAAACCAAATTCACAGGTTTAAATTACTGTATCTAAATTTAAACCTGTGAATTTGTGTTTTAAACCTTTAAACACAAATTCACAGGTTAAATTCATGAATTTGTGTTTTAAACCTTTAAAAACGAAATTCACAGGTTTAAATTATCTAAATTTAAACCTGTGAATTTGTGTTTTAAACCTTTAAACACAAATTCACAGGTTTAATTCATGAATTTGTGTTTTTAACCTTTAAAAACCAAATTCACAGGTTTAAATTATCTAAATTTAAACCTGTGAATTTTTGTTTTAAACCTTTAAACACAAATTTACAGGTTTAATTCATGAATTTGTGTTTTAAACCTTTAAAAACCAAATTCACAGGTTTAAATTATCAATCCACAATTTTCTTTACATTTAATCTAAGGAAGTTATGCTCAAAGCAAAAATTCTCTGCAAATGGATTTCACTTTGAGCATAACCCCTACAATTCAAATTCCAATCCAATTGGATTGGAATTTGAATTACAGGGGTTATGCTAAAAGTGAAATCCATTTTCAAGGATTTTTTGCTGTGAGCAAAAGCCCCTGAAAAAAATATGTTTTAAACCTGCAATCTATACCCTCTCTTGAAATTTAAATTGAAGCCTAATTTTAAAACTATTCTTGTTAGCAGAAACCCCTCATAGATGCACTGTTTTAATAAATTTCAATCTGATGAAGAAAATAGTCCTCAGAAAGTGGCACAGGGTTCAGCTGGATTTTTAATGCATTTTTGGGATTGCTGATTCAAAAAAATTTCTGTGTTGAATAACATTCTTTTCTTCCCCATCAAATATTAATATTATGTATGATTTGTGTAATTTTTTTCAATTTTTTAAAGCAATAGTTGATATTTTAAAAAATTTTCAAATTTTTCCGATTTTTTAGGAAAAAAAAAGTTGGTTATGTGAATTTGGTTTGTTCTGCGGAGCAGAAAATGGCGGATTTTTGAGAAAAAAAACGTTCGTCATGTGGAACATTCGTTTTACGAGGTGTTTGTTCTATGAGGTACCACTGTACTGTAACAGCATTTCTTCATATGAGTAGTGCTTAAAACAATACAGGTGGTACCTCACAATTTGACCCTAATTCATTGCTGGACTAGGGTCAAATTGCAATGCAGTCAAATTGCAAGACAATGTCAAGTGGCTTGTTTTCTTAACGTAGCATTTGACATTTCATTTCTGTTCACAGGTCAAAGTGTGTGGCAGAGGTCAAATTGTGAGGTGACCTCACAAATTTGACAATTGAATTACAGGAGGTCAAATTGCAAGGTAACACCTGTCTGGTAATGTCACGAGTAAAAACCTATAAAATTTCATATATCCTTCATCACATGCATTGGATGATATAAATAAACTAATGCATGTGAATCATTCTAGTGTACCTTTTGAATTTCCAGATAACTCTATTTTTTTAGATTTCTGATGGAAAGGCGTTTAAAATCACTGAGAGTGGTTATCGAAATTAATTTTTTAAGCCACACCTGGATCACCTGCGAGTTCATGTACAATATTTGAGAAATTGAGAGATGTTCACCGAAAATTCAGCTCGAACCACTCGTAGGACTTCAAGCTGGGAGAGTGTCTTGAAATTTTTTTCGATGATATAAAACATAAAACTATTACATTGTAGATCATTTTCCGTAGATGCTGTTTATTCGAAATGTTTCATCGCCGTGAAGGTCTGGTTTATTGCGAAATTCTTTAGCTCATGGACGTTAATTGAGTAAGTGATGGAAAGTATTGTACGGCGATCTCAATGACATCTACACTGATGCAGAGGGAAAGGAGGAGGGTGGCGTTGTTTTCGAGCGACACCTGCATTAATTGTGTGAAACGATTCTGATGTAATGTGTCATCGTTCTTGACCAGATGTCGCTTAGAAGTCCGTATAGGACACCCTTGCCATTTTATGCTATGCACACACGAATTGTCGCACTCAGGAAATCGTAGCGGATAGAGCGAAAGCGAATTCTGGTGAATGATCAGCAAGGGAAGACAAAACGGCGTCGAGCTGTTCGGACTTATTGCGTGTCCAGGAAATGGCGCTCCGGGGGACGGATGAATCATGCGGCAATAACGGGCGGCGCCATCATCATTAGGAGAGGAATCGAAGCCGCGACGCAATATTCCCCACGTCGGAATGCGCGTCAACATCCGCGTCCCAAACGAGCGTCATTAGTTTAACTTAATTACGCCGCTGCAGGTCATCCCGTCGAACCCGGGGATATCCGTGGCTCTGCTGGTCAATATTTCCCTGCATATCCTGCCAGTGTAGCGCAGGGAAGATTATAGTTCAGTTCTGCATAATATTGAAAACCTCTTTCCCCCTTGAAAACAACATCAGTCTTGACCAAGCTGGAACTTCAACATGGCTACCATCATGAACATCATCCCTTGATTATTGGTGATCAGCAGTCCCCTTCTGAAGCTACATTATTGGAGCTTCAGCAATGAGATGCCCTGGAGAGCAGCATTTCGCACACGTTGAAATCTGGTATATTCACCATTTTGCTTTCAAGTACCAAGCTTGACATGAGGAACAAACTCTGAGCTAATAAATGAAGGGGAAAAAGAATGCAAAAATGGAAAGAAGCTTGAACGCGTATATATTTCAAAGTGAAAGTGCTTGATGGTAATACTGTATATACAGTAATGTTCAATCAAATTCACAGGAGAAATAAAGTTGTGTGGACTTCGAAGTCTCCTATACTATAGGATTCAAATTCAGGTGCAGTTGATTATTTTGTATTGGATAGTATATTTTTCAATTGAAAATGCATGCATTTTCATCATAAGGTTAACATTGGGGATTTCTTGAGACATAATGGGATTTTCTGTACCTGGATTTTTCCCAACTTAGGACTTGGCAACCTTGTGGCATTTCAGTGACCGTTGATCAAACTGAAATGCCCCCCCCCCCCCCCCAGAAAAATGTTTTGCAGGAAAATACTGGAATATTTGCCACTGTTTTGATGTCATATTGATGGGAAAAATGTTTTTGTCCCCATGCCATCAACTTTTTTTTAGACAGTCAATAACTACTGTAGATGAAGTTACTAGCTTTTTATTCTGCATCATCGTGATCAACAAAATTGTCTTGGAACACTTTGCGCTTATTTCAATGTGTGGTTCGTTTTCCTGAGAATTTGTCTAATTCACCACCAATGTATTTGAAAACATGCTCGCTATCTCAAGGAAAAATAGAAGTGTAAGTTCTTTGCTTGAATCAAGTTCCATGGGTTTACTTGGATTTATGAATGAAATCCTCGCAAAAAATGAACCTAGTTATATTTTTTGAAGGATTTCATGAGTTCCCTCTGAATCCAAAGAACGAGTGTCTGTTAACTCTCCAACATTCGATCTTCAAAGTTCCCATCTTTCAGTTTTCTCTTCATCATACAGTCCAAACATGATCAGTCAATGCGCATGCTGGATGATTGGCGCTTGTAAAAGTTTCATGTTGTATCGCTATTTTTGGTTATGTTAACGATCTGATTATTGCACACAATTAAAAATTCCCATGTTCATGCCAAAAAATTTTGGAGTCTGTTGGACATATGAATATCATTGAAGTATGAAACAATATACAAAAATAGATTGGAGAAGGGCACAGCATTGGTTTCAACTGTCAGGTTAAACACGTGAAAAATGGAATGTCTGGGTTTAAAACATGTCTGGGTTATGTGACCGCAGTTGGTCTATGAAGGATATATCAAAGGCCAGATCTGAAAAAGTGGATGCATAAAAAAAAAAAGAATTTGCTGCTCAGCCAAGGATTATAGACCTCAGAGCAGGAGCCATGCACAAACTCTCAACTCTTGTTCAGAGGAGGTTTGTGCCTAGGCATCCCTGGCTCATCACTGGTCCCATCAGCATCAAAAGAGGTCACAGAGAGACTAACACAGATATCTAAACTGGTACTGGAGTAACTGGAACATTGCAGGCTAAACAGATTTGAGACAAGATCAAAGAATGGTGTAAGACTGAGGAAGGCATACTGGACAAGACTTCAGAAGTGAGACTGGGAGAAGACTACCACTGAAATGCTTTTCTCTGCCTAATGCACAGCCCTTTTTAGACAGGCCAGAATAACCCTGAGATTGAGCCTGGACCAACAAAGTTGCCCATGACTAAATCATATTTCCTTGCAGGTTTTTACTCTGCAAATGTTGCCCCTCAAGGGCCAAAAAGTTTCTTTGTGGCACAGGGTAGTAGCATGTCCTTTCATGTGCGCTTTCCTTCAGTGCACAGGCAGGACTCTGTCCTCCAAACGTGGCGCAGCACCTATGCCCAGCGCCGGCTTGCAATTCAAGAGGAGGGACAAAGTGTCCAAGTAATATGTTTTTTTTCAGTCCATTTTTAACTACAGTTACACATGAGATGAAAACTGGAATCAGTGATCACAAGTCTAGGAACAAAAAAGATGTAGGGATTCAACCAATCATAATCACTCTGAATTGCTGCTGGTTCTGTCAAACATGGCTTTACGCGGAATGTACTTGGGAAAATTTTTTTATCCTGTGAGCATTTCCAAAATCAATTTTGGCAATGCTCTTATTATGTGCCTCACAAAAGCAAGAGAACATATTCAATTGATACTCTTTTACTTAAATAGTGGGCCATGGAATAAATACAGTTTTTCTTTTCTTGACCTACTCACATTCTCCAGTAAAAACATATCTTCATTCTCTTGGATGAGCTATGCCCTGCATATTGAGCTAACCTTGGCATCCATTCAGTTTCTCTTGAAAGACCAAAAGGAAAAACTGGACACAAAATTCTACCTTCAACTTGTTCCAGATTATAACTGTCAAGTCATCCAAAATTATGTAGTTTCTTTGAAAGTATGATTTTTGTCAAGTATTCATGATTCATTGCCAATGTTGGAACCTCATGCTCTTTTTTGAAGAGGATTACAGTAAACCCCTGCACAACAGATTTAATTTGTGCAACAGAATAGTATGTCATGTAAAAATTCTGTTATGCAAATTCAATTAGTGTATAAAAAATAAAATTTTGAATTCTTATGAATAATTTTTAACCAACAGAAGTCTGTTAGGTAGATTTTATCTATTATGTGAGAGGAAAAACTGCCTCCAAACGCAGTCTGTTTGGCAAAAATCCCTTAGGTGGGGGATGTGTTAGGTGGGGGTTGACTGTAATAGGGTTAGTACAGGTACAGTATGTGAAAGCTTAGCAATCATATTTGGTTCCAAGACTTGATTACAGTTCTGAGAATGTGCACAATGGACAAATGGTTCAAAGTTCCTTTAAATTTTGTTTTATCCTGTGTAACTGGGGCCAGACCCAAAAATGGACTGGTTTGATTCAACTAAGTTAAAGATGAGAATAATTGAGCCCTCAGAGTTGTGGACAATTCCATAACAAGTCAACCCATCTTCAAACCAGGTGGAGTTTGCTGAAAAATGAGACAGGATAGCTTCAAGAAATGATGCTGGAACAGTGTTTTTATATATATTTGTTAGCTCCTAATACAAGGGTAATGAAGTATTTTCGGATTAAGAGAATTCTCCCCATTCCTTCTGTGACCCAGCTACTATTAGGGATGACTAGCTATTATTTGCTTCATGCTTTTCTACGACCCAGCCTGTACTATAGACAGGCTTCTATTGCGAAGACCGGGCATTTATTAGAAAAAAGATGGTAATTGGGAACCATTGGTTCCGTGCATCGACTAACGCGGCTCTCACACGAATTTTCATTTTCAATTCTATAATCAAAGCACGAATCATCAATATTTGTTTCGTGGAACTCCTGCATGCATCGCTTCAGAAACGAATATGTTTGAGAATGAATGAACATTACTTGGAGAAATTACAGTACCAGAAGGACAACCCTGAGACACTGGCGGATGCGTGCGGAGAGTAATTGCTGTTCCGGATATCCGTCGCCTGCCGCTCACCGCGAGATGTCGCCTAGGCATGCGAACCCAGGTGATCTCCGGTGACAAGTGGCACCGTCTGGGATCCATTTCCCCCGATACGACCCATTCCGGGGATCCCATTTCCGGCGCTAATTACTCTCCCAAGACTACACGATTCCCAAAGAGTCCAGTCGCTTCAATTTATCGCCTACTTCCGGAAACTTAGGATCCCCTGTCCCGGGGGATCCACTGCTGGTGACCAGACACATACCCGGGAAGTACGCATATGGCACAGGAGATATATCAGCTGATATCCGGGAAACGCATAACCCAAACTGTTTTCATTCACTGAAGCACGATAAAAAAAAATTCAGATTGAATTGTTCAAATCCTGGAAACCTGAATATATATAGGGTAAGATTGAGTTTGTAATTGTTGCACTTCAAGAGAGTAGGGATCAAAAGAACAAGTACTGTACACAAATAAGAGCCTATATATATAATGGACGTGATTCAGCATAAGACAAGGTCCCATTCAAAGACAGCATATACAGTCAGAGGCGGCCCTAGGGTTTGCGGGGCCTGGGGCAAGCATGTCAAATGCGGGGCCCCTTAAAAAATGCTCCCTGCCAATTCTAAAACAGCACTGGAACAATGAAAAACAAGATTTGTACAAAGTACAGCTGCAAATCTAATTACATTTTTGAAAGCTAAAAGAAGGTCTTTTGCAAGTTAAATGTTTTATCATCTTTTTCAATTACTTGTACTATAGCATATTTTAAATGCAGAATTGTTTGTTTTGGCTGAATTGGTTTTACAATTCAAATTTTCAAAATTTAAAATAACCAATAACCAAAATGGACATTGCAAATAAAATTGATATAATAGCAATAATAATTACTGCAGAAAAGAAGTGCAGCTAATCAAAACTCAATGGTTATCATCTTTGTGAGATCAAATTAAGCTGATCAGCATTCATTTATTTTAACATTCTGCAGATTAAATACATGTTTTTGCATGTGTTATTCTGGAAAATGTATCTGATGTATCAGTTATACTGCTGATAATCTTCAGGATNGCCCCCTCAAGCGCGGGGCCTGGGGCGGCCGCCCCTCTCGCCCCACCCTAGGGCCGCCACTGTATACAGTACATGTCAATCAAAAGAAAATTACTTGAGTGGGGAGCTATTTTTGCTGTGACCCCACAGTAGGTGCACACCAGGGTCACAACTGATGCACATGGGATGTTCTGGGGTTACAAGTGTGCACTCCTGTAGAAGAAATTTTGCTACCATTCCAATGCTACATTTGGTGGAAAAATATGACATAACATGAGTATCACACAAATGCACCAACTGTAAGCTTGGTGTAACTTATTTTTTTTTTACAAATTTGACCCTGAGTAATCCTGGTGTGAACACACAATTGGTGCACATTAGGGATATGCGTTTGCAACAGAAGAACTTTGGTACTTTTCAGGTGCAAAGCAGGGTCACTGTGTAGATTTACAAACATATTCCCAGTGTGCATCAATTTCCCCACTTGGGTATGTCAAGGAGTCTGGATTTGTTGTGTTGCGTATTCCATGCTATTATTTTGGAGGAAGAAAAAAGAGGTGTGGCGTGGAAAGGTAATTTTCTGAACATGAAGTTTCAGCTGAACGATTGCATTCAATTTCGCGATGAGCCTCTTTATTTGTAGAACTGTGTCTGGAAGCATCATTATGATCTATCTACTCTTCAATGAAGAAGCGAAGATAATTGGAAAATGGAGATTGGAGTTACACCCAGTGAGGAGGACAATTTTCGCAGTCATCAGAAGAGAAATCTGAAATCGAACAACGAAGGCTAACAATTCTGCAAGATCAAAATAAAAACTTTTTCGAGGATTAGTCTTTCAAGCTGGCCACCCACCCTTTTAAGAAACGAGTCGCGGTCTACGCGACACCTAGGCCGATCGTCTTGACTACGACGTATATAGCAGCATATCTAGGTGTCGCTCGACGTCGAGTCTACGCCTCCGAAGCTTCCACGCTGGCTTCGGTTGGCTGCTCAAAGACAATGAAACCCGCCTGGCCGCAGTCGAGCGGTGCTGATGACACCCCAGCAACAGGAAAGTGATTCGGAAACCGATTCGCAATAACGACCGCAACAGCATTAAGAGAGGGAGAGAGAAAATAAAATAAAAGAAACAAGGGCCTCGGCGGAATCGAACCCGGCCCCGCCCCGCGAGTTAGCCCTCATTTTTCACCGCTAATGCCTTTTAAATCGCCCGAAAAATCCCGCCAAAGTCCTGGCGATATTAAATCCCAAGTGGACAACACGAGGAACCTGATATTGACTCCTAATGGTCCCAGTGACGTTGCTAATGGCGGATTTATTTCCGCGCATCACGTCGCCTAATGACCAACAAATTCCAACCTATGGGCCATTGATTGTTTTTCCTCTCGCTTACTGAAAAAAATGACATAAATCAGCGGGACTTTGTGTATTCCTCGCTGGTGTGATTAATGAGGACAATCAATTATATCAACTGCATTCAGAGGCGCACAAGAAGAAGCATCGTATCTAAGTCAACAAGATTGCTGGTTGCAAACCCTCAACTAGGGATGCATGGAAATGATTTCGGATAACTAGTGGATGCATCTTCCACATGCTCGTCACTTAATACTTTTGTTCAAGAAAATGCATTCGAACGAAGAAACATCTGAAAAAAAAGATCAAGAAGGCTGGCAGTTTACCAATAAGAATTTGCTTATGCACAATACATCATACGACCTCATGAACGTGTTAAAATTGTTGTCAACATATACAGTATATCTTGATACACGATAATATGCAGACAATATAGCTCGCAACTTACAAAAAGACTAATAAATTTACATCGACGTTATTTTACTGTACCGTAATCTTGAAGAAACATGCGGATTTTCTCAAGAAAACTTCCATGAGAGGAAAAGAAGCGTCAGTGCAGCAAGTGCAATCTATAACCATTACTAAATAAATATTGTAATCCCCACGATTTCCTTATGAAAAGATTCATCGAAGAACGCATTCCTCTTCAATTTCTTTAAGTTTTTTCGATAGTTTTGGGTTTGGCTCGTGTCGAAAATTTAGAAAATGCGCAAAATGATGATTTCTCTTGGTAGTACTTAGTTAGCGCATGCTATTATACAATACGATCAACTTCATATTTTGACAAGCTTTCTTTAGCTTGTTTTTCCTTTTTTGAAGGTATTTCAAGCTGTTTCACAGAGAGAAAGAGCATTGGAGAAATATGAAACCCAGTCTCAGATGTTTTTTATCAGATATTATTCTATTGATGGATAGTTCAGGGTGTTGGGTGAGGTATTTTGTTGGAAAAGTTAGGTTTTTTGTAACCAAACAGGTTTAGTTGTTGTTGCATAAGGTACAGGTTTTTCATAGGCTAGTTTGCTTGGTTGGGTATATGATGTTTGGTCTAGATTTTTTTTAATGGGATAGTTTTTGATCAGACTAGAAATTTTGAATTTTATTCACCTGTACTTGTGTGTAACTGGACACACATTGATATTGGAAATTAAGTATGCTAAAACAAAGTGGCGAGGATTTCTTTCGCTTACATAGACTGCATTCTTGACATTATTCCAATTTGATAACAGCAGCACTGGAGTGGTTCAAACAGCATAACTCAGTTTACAACTCTTTGCAAATCTCACACACCCCTAAGGGTATGAGAGTAGTACAGTGCTTTTGCAACTGGTTGAAAATCTGGGGTACCATACCTACTCAAGAACCATGCGCCCTTTAGTAAAATGCCTGGCTCCCAGGTTTTTCAGTCTAAAATTTTGATTAAATTGTATCCCCAAATAAAATAAACACCCACTTTTCAGGTACTTTAAGACTGCAATGTTTCAAAAATAACATGTGGGTTTGGATGCGGAAATATTGATTGAACCTTGTGAATGCTGAAAAGCGGAAAATGAAGCATTCTGTTCATTCATTCATTCAAAAATAAGCATACCCAAATTTGAATTTGACATGAATTGAACCTGAATTCACCTAATTTTTAATATCTTCAATTAAAATAATTTTTCTATTAAAATTTGTCCAAATGGTCTTACATGATAAAGGATGATACACACCTAAACTTAATTCTAGAACTTGAAAAAATGTATACTCTCATATGATGCTTTTTTTCCCCTTCTTCTTTTCGATTTTGAGAAAAAGGCATGTGTGGTACTCCATTAAACATGGTACCTCTGTACATTATACAAATGGACTCTCTCTAAAACAATCTTGTCTATAACAGTTTCCTGGGCTTAATGATTTTTTTGTGGTCCCATAGGGTTCTCTTGCCATGTTTTAGGGGTTCTCTACAGCAAAATCATCTCTACTTTCTACAACCAGCTTTTTTTCTTCTGGTGACTTGTGCTTCATTGTAGAGAGAGAGTCCACCTGTGTATACTGTACCTCCTATACTGTAACTTGAAGGGGACCTCAATAAATAAATATTGTAGTTAATTTATGGAAACGGGTGTATTTTTTCCGGGCTTGAATCCCTCGGAAGAAGGAACTCAAATACGAAGCGGTTGTTCTCATGAATATAAATAATTTTCGTACATTCTCTCATCCCGTTTACTTGTGGATTCTTCGGATTTGATATCTCACTGGAGTGGCTCAGGTATCAGGAGGAAATGGTGGCGAATTGTACCAAGCTACCCGAGGATTCGGGCTTTCATTCGCGGAGGTCATCGGTTGTTCAAGGGTTCCTTCTCCCGGGTCCCGAATAATGGGACCCAGGCCGGGATTGAAGGAAAAAAATTCCTGCCTCGTCATCTTCGGCGATGGAAAAAATCACGCCTCGGCAAACACTCGATCCCATTGTCCGGGTCCGATCCGGAAACGTGGGAAACGGCGACAACAATATCCCGCCCCGATGATCCGGCGCAGGAGGAAAAGAAAAAAAACAGAAAAGGGGTTCGACAATTACCCCGGCAATTACCGGCCGTGAAACGACTCCGGACCCGTAAATAACCCGGTACTCGATGCCCGTCTTCCGGCCGTAACGCTCATCATCATCATCATTTTCGGCCGCCTTCCCATCGAACCGGTGCCGAATGATTTTTCGCCCTCAAGTGACCACGGACCCGACGTTCAATGTCCAATCCCCAGGCGCATTCATGTTTTTACTTTATTTTTAATTCAATGTATTTGCTTTTTCTCTCCCTCTCTCATTACTGCTTTTTTTTTTTTCTTCGTCTGAAAACTGCGTAAAGGCTCGGTAGATGGCTTCTGGATGCGCTTTATTCCTTCCTGTCCGTTTCCCTTGCGTGTTGCGAACTGTGCAGTAAATGTATACATACTCGCCGAAATTTACCTGGGATTCTGTGGTGCACCTTATTCCTTTCCCGGCCCCTCGGATTATGGAATGAACCCCGAGGATTCCCTATGATACGGCGTAACTGACTAAAACACACTGTCGTCGGTTGCCTCGGGCAATGGGAGAAACGCCAAATGCACTGTATAGTGGACCGATTTTTAATGCAGTAATATCTAGTCACAATGAACTTTTGGGGATTTTGGAAAAGTTTGTTGTACTAAATAATTTTCTGCGATGAGAATTTGAGAATTAATGACTGGAAAAAGTTTACCATCAGACCTGCTGATAATCAATCAGACCTTGCTTTTCTGTCATTATCCTCAGATTTTTTTTAGTATTGTTTGAAAAACTGGTCGCTTTTCCGGAAAAAGCGACTTCAATCATGCATTATTTCATCATTAGCACCAATTTAGGGAGGATGATGAGTGGAACCACTGAGAAGCATGTTTGAAATTGATTACAGCTTACATTCATGCTACAAGAACCAATAAGTCACATTTGGGATCAGAAATTGCAGACTATGCCTTAGTTAAGAAATTTCTAGCTTGAGAATAAATTGAACATTCATCAGAAAAGTTTGTTATACTGTACTAGAATTGGTAAGTTTAAACAAACGCTTCTCTGTCACACTATAGTTCTTCAAGTTTTTCTGGCTTCAGAAAGGAAATGAACCACAAATATACAGTCAATCCCTGTTAAAGTGCCCACCAATAAAGTGCCACCCTTGGCAACCGCCAACATTTTGAATGGAACGAATCTCCTCAATACTAAATGTCATAGAAAACCTCAATGAGATGCCAACTGCCATCCTCCAGCATTAGTGATGAAAAAAAGTGCTATTTTCTATTAGTTTTGTCTTTGTTACAACGCCAACATTGGGGTAGAATTATATTTTCTGTCAAGGATCTTGTATTTGTAAGAAGAAAACAAAATGGCAACCTTCATTTTTCAAAAACTTTGAACATTATATAGACCTAATTTTAAAATTTGAATAAGTTGATGCAGAAAAATTAATTTTCTGAAGGAGTACTGCATAAATCACAGCAATACTGTTTGGAAAATTACTGAAGTTTCTGGAAACATTTTATTTCTGTTACTTTTGAAGCAAAATTTGGTATTTTTGATCAAATGATTTAAAAGGAAATATTTGATAAACCGCCAATCCCTTTAAACTGCCAGAATTGCTCTGGACAATATGGTGGTGTCTTATTGGGGTTTGACTGTAAGTGCTTAATGATAAAGTTGATCAGATTGAATCATATCGTTAATTTACACGCAAGTGAATCACTAATTCTTACAGTATCGGACAGTTTTTAACATATGTCCGCCTGCACAGATTTAAAGAAAATTGTTGCAATACATTCAATTATATACCGCATGAAAGTAAAGCATCACTTTTTCTCATGCATCATCCATATTTATTGAATGCCCTGCGCGACAGGTTTCTCAAAAAAAATGTATTGTCAGCTGAGAATCTGGGATTCCTGCAAATTTGTGAGCCTCGAGAAAATTTATCGATTTATCGATGTTATTACTGATATTTTTTTTGAAGAGTTCAGCGATATATTTTTTCCACCTTGAGTGAGGGATTGATGTGTAACTTCTTGCAGGGAAAGACGTTATTTGTACACCCGGGATTTACTTCTCATGGATAACAACTTGTCACTTCCAATTCCAAACCCCAAATTGCCACGAAAATGACTTTCATCAGTACTGGAAGTTCCGGTGAACTTGCCTTGAACAAATAGCAAGGATTTCTT
>CAJPEX010002361.1:13083-40776 GCA_905338405.1 Notodromas monacha
AATTCTGAAGAATATTTCTTCCATAAAACACGAATTAAAAATTATATAATGTAAGTCTATGGGAAAACTAGGGCCAAATTGCAAAGCAGTCAAATTGTGAGACATTTTGTGAAATTCAAAAATATCTGTACAAATATGCAAAAAAAGTGGCCAAAGCAGGTCAAATTGCAATTCAACCTCCCTGCAAAATTTGCCTGTAAAATTGCAGGATGGTCAAATTGCAAGGTACAACCTGTATTGCTTCCATGAAGCAGTATATTCTCAATTCAGGGAACACTAGTGTCCCTCTTTCAGCCCTCTCATTGATGGACTCTTATCAAAGAAGCTTGAAAATCATTAATTTAAAGGTATGATTCTTAAAAAGCCTTTGGATTCATTGCCTGTGAATAAAATGTGTTATGGTCAAAGCTGACACTTTCCTGAAGTAATGTACCATATGTAAAATTCAGTGTGTGAATTGATTCCTCTTTGACCTTAGACAGGCTTTGATGCATTTATCACATGCAGAAACTCAAGTATCTAATCTCCTTAGTTGTGATCTTATGTCATCAATCAGAGAATTCACCACATAGAGTTTCCAGTTTCCTTTCTTTAAGCCAAGCCCTCTTTACAAATAAATTCAAGTTTCAAAGGGCATTTCTTAAAAAAACTTTTTATGTAACCCTTATGACTGAAATTTCTTTTTGTCAAATTTTACTCATTCTTGAAGCAGTACACAACATTGAAAGTCCAGTATGGGAAACATGGGTTTACCTCTTCGAACCTTTTTTTTTGACCTAACACAGGCTTGGGTGGACTTATTGCAGAAAAGTAAGTATACTGCACATGTCTAAACAAAATCTACCATTGTCAGCTTTGACCTTGGGTCATTATTCCCATAAAAGTGTCCCTTGTAATTGAAATTAAATTTTGTCAGGCTCTACATATTCTTGAAGCAGCATAAAAAAAAATTGAAACTCCAGTATGGGAGGCATGAATTGACCTCTTTGAACCTTATTCTTTTTGACCTCACACAGGTTTGGGTGGACTTATTACAGAAAAGTATAAGTGCATACCTAAACAAAATCTCATATGGTCAGCTTTGACCTTGGGTCATCAATTCCATCAAAGGGTTCCTTGTAATTGAAATTTTATTTCTTCAGGCTCTACATACAGTATTCTTGAAGCTTTATATAAAAAATTGAAACTCCAGTATGGGAGGCATGAATTGACCTCTTTGAACCTTTCTTTCTGACCTAACACAGGCTTGGGTGGACTTAATGCAGACAAGTAAGTACATACCTAAACAAAATCTCATACTGTCAGCTTTGACCTTGGGTCATCAATCCCATAAAAGTGTCCCTTGTAATTGAAATTTTATTTCTTCAGGCTCTACATACAGTATTCTTGAAGCTGTATAAAATATTATATATACATAATATATATTATACTGTATTATGTATTGTTTATACATAAAACATTGAAACTCCAGTAGACATGGGAGACATTGATTCCCCTTTTGAACCATCTTCTTTATTGACCTCACAAAGGGGTTTGGATCACTCTCTAAAAAAAACAAAAACATGGGATTCTAAAACAAAATATCTTCCAATTAAAAAAAAAACCAGACTGGAACACACAGTAGTACGTAGTCAGTTTTCTGAATAAACGTTATTATTGGGTACTTATGTGACGTACTATGAAATTGTACTCTTTTTTATTGTCACAAGACGTGAAAAAGCACTTGATGAATTCTCCATTATTATATCCCTCCTCATCCTCAATGCTGCATATATAGGTCTTGGTGCTGGTACCATCAGGAGACTTGCCACGTGGTCATTAGAAAGAAAATGACAGCCGGATGTGCGCCGGCAAAGAAAGTGATCAGTGGGGCGGAAAAGTGGGTCGCCATATGTCGCCGCTTCTTTTCCTATCTATTTGTCTGGTTTTTTATTTTATTTTTCTCTTTATTCTGTTCTTTTTTTGTTATTATTTCCTCTCATGTTCCCTTGGTACAGCAGTAGATACAGATAGAGAATGAAGGAAGGAAGGAAGGAAGGACAGAAAAATAAAATGAAGTGTTGTCCCCTTCTTATCTGACATCCACAGTACTTATACTACACAATTTACTTGGTTTTTCTCCATGTATTTTTTTTTTGCATGACACATTATTGCTGTTTTCTTTGGAGGGGGGGGGGGGCATGGGGTTTAATTATTTGATCTGGGTGGGTGATTTGACTGGGTTATTATATCCTCTTTCTGATTGTGTTCTGATGTAGGAAGGAGAAAAAATTAAAGTATTTCAAGGTATAGTACTGTAATTCAAGAATACAAGTGCAGTAACACTTCAAAGTGTTCTTGTAAATTCAGCTTGCTGGAAGAGGTTTTTGGTGATCATTTTTTTAAACTTTGATTTCTTTTTTATCAAATCTCTAAATTTTGAAGCAAATGGTTGAATCCTAATATAGAAGGCCTTTATATAGAGCTGCATCATGTTTATTTACAAATTTAAAAACAATAACTCAAAACGACATGTCTGTAGTCCTTGAAGTTCGATATTGATTTCTTTCGTATTCGCGAAATTGTTAAATAAGAACCAGGTAACAAAGATCTTTTCACAAACCACTAGTAAAAATTGTAAAACTAGTCATGAATTCTCTGAAGGTTTGTGGAAAATGGTTGAACCATGCTGGAAGACCTTTGAATCTGTATTTTTAAAAGCTTTTTCACACTAGTCAAAAGAAGTAGACCTTCATTTCATAACAAAGGTGGCAAATTAATTTTTTTTGTGGGTTATATGACTGGTTTACCTTTTTTCCTTTATTGTTCTGCTATTGAAATCATGAACACTTGATTTTTGCTCATAGAATAATGTGAGATACCTTCCAAGTATTATAAGCTACTTGAAGAAGATCCAATATCTTAGAAACTTTCTTTGTCAATCCTTTTGGTGGGTAAACATTTTCTGAGTGGGAAGTGATGGCATCTGAAATTCTAGGCAATTGTGGAAACCCTGGGATCAATGGTTTAACTGCTCACATAGTTAAAATTTCATTTACTTATTTTTTTTTTAAATTGGAGAGGACCCAAGGGTGATTTATTTGATCTGGGAGGTTTATTTGCCTGTTTTATCCTTATCCAATTGTTTTTTGATGCTGAAGGAAATAACACCTGGTTTAAGGTTATAGATTATTGTGTTATGAGACAAACTTTTAAAATATTTGAAGATGACAAATTCTATCAAATTGTTTGTCAATCCTTTCTTAATAAGTTTAAGGGGGATCATCTTATGAGTAATATTTGATTTCATAAAGCTTGTGAAATCCAAGACAACTGTTGTGGAAAAAAGTAAAAAAATTTAGTGCTGAATTATTAACAACCATGAATAGAAAAAATGAGAAAATGTCATAGTAATCCAATATTTTCAACTGTGACTTGAGACTACTTTTGTTTGAGAGCATTTTTTGAAGCTAGAGTATAAACTTTACAGTATACAAGAGTGGTTTTAAACTTGAAAAACACAGTGCAAAGATAAGAGAAACATTGAGAGGAAGAAGTCAAATGTTGCACAGGAAAGGGAAGCACAACAAGCTTTTTTTTTGGGAGGGGGGGGAGGATACAGAGAATAACAATTAACTCTTGATACCATCAGCCCACATTATCTCAAAGTGGGTCTGTGTGGGTGGGGTGTGATAATGGTGGTGGATAAACTGCTGTTGCTGTTGTTTGCTGCTGCTGCTGCTGCTGGTATCAAGGGGAAAGGGAGGCCATCTGTCCTTTGTTTTTTCAACTGCCTGCTAGGAAGGGTGTTTCTAATGGCACACTTGAGTGAGGTCAGGTGTTACACAGGAAAATATAAAGCTGGACATTATTAAAAAAAACCTGACTCTTTTATGATTGCATGAAAGTTATGCTTCTTTAAATGAGATCTGTCTGCATGGGATGGGATTGACACCTGTTCAATATATAGCTCCAATAAATTTAAAGTTCACATACTTTTCTCCAGGTTATTTAATTTGAATTTTCAGCAAATTGTATTCAGTTTATTCTTTAAAAAAACAGAGAAAATAAGGCAAAGCATTTGTAATAACCAATTTATTGTACATTACATTAAAGAATTTCAGCAATTGATTCCTGGTTTTGAAACTTGAAGTTATAGGAGTACAGTACTGTACTATGGAAGTTCCATGATGCTTGAAAACAAGTTTGAACCCCAAAAAAGACTTTGAAAATCATCTGTGTAATGGAACTGCTCTCATGGATCTTCTCTAGAATAACTGAGTTTCCATTTTCCAGACACTGGAAAATGTTTGTGACATTTTACAACTGCTGTGCCTTCAATGATTTTGCTCTACCTTCACAATTTTTACCTTATAAATGCTTATAAATTTATTTAGCTAACCTATGATTTTCTCTTGATCAATAGGAGAGACATTTAAAAAATTATGCAACCACTTGTTCAAGTCATTGACAACAGACCAGAGACTTGGTCTGTCACAAATATTTGCTCATGCTATTGCCATTATAGCACCTTGTGTGAGTATTGCAAGAACTTCATTGAAGTACTGTATTGCCATTGGGTGACCCAGAGAGTAATTCTATACAGATGAAATCTTATGGAATCAACCTCATGTGATCAAGAAAAACTAATTAAAAAATTGATAACAATATTTTGAATACTAAACGAAAAAACGGTAAAAAGTTCTTTAACCTATAAGTAAGGAAGTATGGGGTCGAAAGGACAACTTGGTTTACTGTTTTCAAAAGTTCGAAATTTTTTCAGTCATTCTAACAGTTCAAAGAAAATATTTTTATTCCAGCATTATTATTCAGATTCATTCAATGATTCAACCTTTTTACTGAATGTTCCATTTTTCCTTAAAAGTGTGAAGTAAAAATCTCAATAATTGAGATAAAAAGTGGGAAAATTTTCAAAAAAGGAATTTTATTGCATTGAATCAGGATTAAGATTTGTTTTAACCAAATTTTTAGCAATGTTCCTGTGGCATTCATGTTCTAATTTCGCCTGTAATCCTAGAATTTTTTTTTACCAGACCAGGGGTAAAAGCATTTTCTGTGGCAATTCATGGTTTACTTATTGTGACATGACCTTACATTTGAAATTCTAAAATGTTGACAGTTTACTGCCATGGATTTATTTGAAAACTTTTCCAGAAAACTGCTGGAGGCCAGCTCAGGAAAGATAAGCTCTTTTTAAAAACTGCAAACACTCCAGCACATGAGGGAATACAAAAATAAACCTAAAATTGGGTGGGGGATTCTCCAGTCAGTCAGGCCTGGCATTGGATTTATACCACCCAAGGGCCCAAAGGACAGTGACTTACATGGGCGGGGCCGCAGTCTGCCCAATATAAATAAAGGCCTTGACTGGGCCTAGCAGCGCCCACAGTAGGCTGGGCTGGGCTGGGTTGGGAACCCAACCCAACCAGAACCCCGTCTGAGAAGAGAAGAAAAAAAACGCAATAATTTTCATTTTTGTTTTTTCATCTTTAGAAATATACGTATACTGTATTTATATATTCTGTTTTTAAGGTGTTTTATTTTTCTCTTTTCTGCTGCTGGGGGGGAAGAAACTCTGACCCGGTTTCATTCACTCACTCACATAAAAATACTTTTCCAGATGTTGACGGTTTTATCTCCTCTCTCTTTTTTTTTCATGTGTGTGGGTCTTTGGTATATGGTTGAAACTGAACTTTGGTCCTACCAGAAAGCATGTCCTGTATGGAGGGGGTTTTGGTAAATATAAACCAACATCACTTGTTTGCAGGGAATAATATAGGGTGTTAGTTTCAGATGAAGACTATAGAAAAATGAGTTTCAGCATTTTCAGATTATGAAGTGTAGAGTTTACACAAAATGGTGCTGCAAAAAATTTAAAGAAAAGCGAGTTCCAGATTTTAAGAATATTAGTTTGAGAAATCATAGATTGTGAGTTCCAGAATTTAAGGAATATGAGTTCCAGAAATTACAGGATGTGAGTTCAATAATTTAAAGAATTTGAGTTTCAGAATAAAAAGAATGCTATTTTAAAAGTGAAGGAATATGAGTTTCAGAATCCATAGAATGTGAGTTAAAGACTTTGAAATTTTTTTTGTTCCAGAACTTACAGACTGTGAGTTCAAGAATTTAAAAACAGTGAGTCCTAGTACTGTATTTACAAAGTATGACTTGGAGAAAATTCTGGAATGTGACTTCCAAAATTTTCAGAATGTAAGTTCTTTGGAGTCCTCTCAAATTTAGGTGTCATTTTTTGCTGGAACTCAAATGCTGTCCTCTCTGAAAGCATGTCCAATGGGCAAGGAGATCACAATTGGAGTTCCCTTCACAAAGACCTTGGATTAAGGACACTGCTGCTGGTCATGTTGAATTTATCAACAAAGAAAGCAGTTGTTGAACAAGAATTTGAATTAGGATCCAATAAGGGAAAGATTCCTGGAAATATCAAATAGAATAAGGAGAGTTCATTGGAATCACAGAATATGAAAAAAAGTTTGATGTGCTGATTTTTAAGAGTAAATTGTATTTAAAATTCAAGAGGAAAGAAGGGCTTTACTAAATTAGGAATCTATATCTTTCTTGATTAAAAACTGGAAGAACTCCATTCAAAACTTTAATTCCATGGAACAAATTGCTTTAAAAGATAAACTACCAAGATTTTTGCCATAACCAATAAGTCCATGGGCCAAATTTTAGAATTTAAATGAATTAAATCAAGTTGCGGAAAGTGCTCTTTCCAAAGTAAGTGCCCCTTGTGATTTTCATCGCATTCCTTGCAAAAAAAAAGAAGAGTGAGGAAGGAAAGATTGATGAACCACTTGCCAATCGTTCGCAATTTCACCATCTCAAGAATTCCACAACCGCAAAATTCGCAGACGTTTGCGTGCAACTTTCTCTCTCTCCCCCTCCTTGAAAATCACAGTTCATTGATTTTCCTCCCTCTCGAAAGTCCCATTCCGCAGAAAACCGCAAGTATTTTCTTCGCGCGCAGGAATACGCGCGACACCTAGCGTACAGCGTTCGAATCCAAAAGCCACCTGCTTCGCTTTTCCACCGCAACGCGTCGCTCGCGCGGTTAACGTGAAGAAATGTACGCGACGCGGAGGGGCTACTCCGAATTGGGGTCCTTCCTTGGAAAAACGCTTTCACCGCACTCGGCAAGGGGAAAGGGAGGCCATCTGTCCTTTGTTTTTTCAACTGCCTGCTAGGAAGGGTGTTTCTAATGGCACACTTGAGTGAGGTCAGGTGTTACACAGGAAAATATAAAGCTGGACATTATTAAAAAAAAAACCTGACTCTTTTATGATTGCATGAAAGTTATGCTTCATAAAATGAGAGCTGTCTGCTTGGGATGGGATTGACACCTGTTCAATATAGCTCCAATAAATTTAAAGTTCACATACTTTTCTCCAGGTTATTTAATTTGAATTTTCAGCAAATTGTTTTCAGTTTATTCTTTAACAATACAGAGAAAATAAGGCAAAGCATTTGTAATAACCAATTTAATGTACATATTACATTAAAGAATTTCAGCAATTGATTCCTGGTATTGAAAGTTGAAGGTATAGGAATACAGTACTATGGAAGTTCCATGATGCTTGAAAACAAGTTTGAACCCCAAAAATGACTTTGAAAATCATTTGTGTAATGGAACTAGCTCTCATGGATCTTCTCTGGAATAACTGAGTTTCCATTTTCCAGACACTGGAAAATGTTAGTGACTTTTTACAATTGTGCTTTCAATGATTTTGCCCTACCTTCACAATTTTTACCTTCTAAATGCTTATAGATTAATTTAGCAAGCCTATGCTTTTCTTTTGATCTATGGGAGAGACATTTACAAAATTATTCAACCACTTGTTCAAGTCATTGACAACAGACCAGAGACTTGGTCTGTCACAAATATTTGCTCATGCTATTGCCATAGCACCTTGTGTGAGTATTGCAAGAACTTCATTGAAGTACTGTATTGTCATTGAGTGACCCAGAGAGTAATTCTATACAGATGAAATCTTATGGAATCAACCTCATGTGATCAAGAAAAACTAATAAAAAAATTGATAACAATATTTCCTTATGATTTGCTTTTTTGCCATTTTTCAAGAAATTGGATATTCATTCCTTCATACCCCAGCTTTCCTGTTGAACCAAATGACAAAAGTTTTCAAGCTTTAAAAAAGTCAGTAAGATTGTCAAGTTTGAAAATATTTTTATTCCAGCATTATTATTCAGATTCATTCAATGATTCAACCTTTTTACTGAATGTTCCATTTTTCCTTAAAAGTGTGAAGTAAAAATCTCAATAATTGAGATAAAAAGTGGGAAAATTTTCAAAAAAGGAATTTTATTGCATTGAATCAGGATTAAGATTTGTTTTAACCAAATTTTTAGCAATGTTCCTGTGGCATTCATGTTCTAATTTCGCCTGTAATCCTAGAATTTTTTTTTACCAGACCAGGGGTAAAAGCATTTTCTGTGGCAATTCATGGTTTACTTATTGTGACATGACCTTACATTTGAAATTCTAAAATGTTGACAGTTTACTGCCATGGATTTATTTGAAAACTTTTCCAGAAAACTGCTGGAGGCCAGCTCAGGAAAGATAAGCTCTTTTTAAAAACTGCAAACACTCCAGCACATGAGGGAATACAAAAATAAACCTAAAATTGGGTGGGGGATTCTCCAGTCAGTCAGGCCTGGCATTGGTAAATATGGTGGGTTCCCGGGTTTCCTGTCACTGAATGTACCCGCCCCGGCGTCAGACGGGTTATATTTATTTCCGGAACTGACCCGGATCGTCGCGGGTGTCATCCGACCCGACCCGACCCAACCCGACCCAACCCAACCAGAACCCCGTCTGAGAAGAGAAGAAAAAAAAACGCAATAATTTTCATTTTTGTTTTTTTCATCTTTAGAAATATACGTATACTGTATTTATATATTCTGTTTTTAAGGTGTTTTAATTTTCTCTTTTCTGCTGCTGATAGGGGGAAGAAACTCTGACCCGGTTTCATTCACTCACTCACATAAAAATACTTTTCCAGATGTTGACGGTTTTATCTCCACTCTTTTTTTTTATGTGTGTGGGTCTTTGGTATATGGTTGAAACTGAACTTTGGTCCTACCAGAAAGCATGTCCTATATGGAGGGGGTTTTGGTAAATATAAACCATCATCACTTGTTTGCAGGGAATAATACAGAGTGTTAGTTTCAGATGAGACTTCATAGAAAAATAAGTTTCAGCATTTTCAGATTATGAAGTGTAGAGTTTACACAAAATGGTGCTGCAAAAATTTGAAGAAAAGCGAGTTCCAGATTTTAAGAATATGAGTTTGAGAAATCACAGATTGTGAGGGCCAAAATTTAAAGAATAATAGTTCCAGAAATTAAAGGATGTGAGTTCAATAATTTAAAGAATTTTAGTTTCAGAATAAAAAAGAATGCTATTTTAAAAGTGAAGGAATATGAGTTTTAGTATCCATAGAATGTGAGTTAAAGACTTTAAAGAATTTTGGTTCCAGAACTTACAGACTGTGAGTTCAAGAATTTAAAAACAGTGAGTCCTAGTATTTACAAAGTATGAATTGGAGAATTTTGTGAATGTGACTTCCAGAATTTTTCAGAATGTAAGTTCTTTGCAGTCCTCTCAAATTTAGGTGTCATTTTTTGCTGGAACTCAAATGCTGTCCTCTCTGAAAGCATGTCCAATGGGCAAGGAGATCATAATTGGAGTTCCCTTCACAAAGACCTTGGATGGACATTGCTGGTCATGTTGAATTTATCAACAAAGATAGCAGTTGTTGAACAATAAAGAATCTGAATTATGATCCAATAAGGGAAAGATTCCTGGAAATATCAAATAGAATAAGAGGAGTTCATTGGAATTACAGAATATGAAAAAAAATTTGATGGGCTGATTTTCAAGTGTAAAATGTATTTAAAATTCAAGAGGAAAGAAGGGCTTTACTAAATTAATAATCTATTCTTTCTTGATTAAAAACTGAGAGAACTCCATTCAAAACTTTTATTCCATGGAACAAATTGCTTTAAAAGATAAACTACCAAGATTTTTGCCATAACCAATAAGTCCGTGGGCCAAATTTTAGAATTTCAATGAATTAAATCAAGTTGGGGAAAGTGCTCTTTTCAAAGTAAGTGCCCCTTGTGCTGATTTTCATCGCATTCCTTGCAAAAAAGAAAAGAAAAAAAAGAAGAGTGAGGAAGGAAAGATTAATGAACCACTTGCCAATTGTTCGCAATTTCACCATCTCAAGAATTCCACAACCGCAAAATTCGCAGACGTTTGCTTGCGTGCAACTTTCTCTCTATCTCTCTCTCCCCCCCCCCTTCCTCCTTGAAAATCACAGTTCATTGATTTTCCTCCCTCTCGAAAGTCCCATTCCGCAGAAAACCGCTAGTGTATTTTCTTCGCGCGCAGGAATACGCGCGACACCTAGCGTACAGCGTTCGAATCCAAAAGCCACCTGCTTCGCTTTTCCACCGCAACGCGTCGCTCGCGCGGTTAACGTGAAGAAATGTACGCGACGCGGAGGGGCTACTCCGAATTGGGGTCCTTCCTTGGAAAAACGCTTTCACCGCACTCGGCAAAGTGGGGCATCATTCACACGTATTGCGCAGTTTTCCACGCCCGGCTGAATTTGAGGCCACGATGACCGTCTCAACATTACGGCACCAATTTCGAGAACAAAAAATAAAAATAAATCAGTGCGTTATAAAAAAATCTCTTCATAAAATGTGGAATGAATAGGAAGGACTAGATTTTGTTGGACTGAATGGTCTGCTGGCGCGTTTGATTGCTGGCCCCGGATTCAGCAGAGTGTGAATAGAAGAACATGAAAAGAAGAAGAAGAAGCTTTCTTGGGGATTAAATGAAGTGGTTTGCTGTGAGTGGGGGGAGAAAAGGAGAAAAGAAGAATCTTTCTGCTTCAGAAACTTTAGTCATGCCAAGCGGAATAATGAGTGCACGGATTGCATGTTAGTCCCTCCTTGACCAAAAATTTCTGCCTGAGGGCATCTTGGAAGAGAAAAAAAAGAGAGAGAGAGGCATTCTGCATATTATAATGCCCAAAGACCTTATTACTCACATAGGCTTAACCAAATCTGGGAAAAGTATATAACCAGTGAGTCCCCAAGATGTGGACATGATTCCTTTTTCAGAATTTGCTCAGAATATGTCAAATTTTCCTATATACTGCATAGACTTCAAGGGGAACACTTTTGATTACTTATCAAGTTTTTTTTGGGAGAAATTTCCCATAAAACTTTCAATAAGATGTTTTTCTCTTTCATACACAAAAAAAAACTATACAGAAAAAACACAAAATCAGGTCTTTTGTCATGAATTTGAGTCATAATAGCAAAGTTCATGCACAAATATTTCTTTTATGCATAAGATTCATGGAAAAAGCCCAGAACAGAGAAGCAAACAAGTAGCCTAATAGGGATAAAAAATGTAGGATACATTTATTTTGAGTCTATTTTGTCTTTTTGGCCATGTCAATAGCTTGCATTTTCAAAGAAATGCCAAGGATATTAAAATTAATATTCATCAATTTTTCTGGAAGTCCTATATTCCAATAATTTTTGCAGATTTCTTCAGAGTACTGTACATTTATTCAGATGACCATAGCAACCATAAAATGCCAGAAGTATATTCAAACCCAAAAATTTCAGAGGGAATTGTATTCAAATTTCATTTTGAGCTTAGATTCAAGAATTTATTTTGAACTTCTTACTTCTTATTAGTTTCAACTGAGTCCAATGGTTTTTTGGACACTGAAAAAAAAGAAGCTAACATTTTTTACAGAAAAATTAATTTCAAAAATATCTTTTCATATTTTATATGAGCTTAGATTTAAACTTGCAGGTTTGACAGTTTTGAAAATCTACTTTAAAAAATCCAGGCATCCACTATTTGAAAAATGCTGGAATAAAAGTGGGACAAAAAATACTAAATGCAATTAAGTGAAAAATATGACGTCGATAAAAAACGAATAATTTTTAATTCCTGAGAATCATAATTGCAAAGAAAACAGTCAGCATTTAAAATTGGGCTCAAAAATAACATCTAAAATTTCTCAAAATCAGAAAAATAAAACGGATTATGGGCAATAAAAAAATTCCCCATGCAATAATATTTTTTCAGTATCTTCATATTCCTGAAAAAAACAGGAAATCCCATCAGCAAAATCTTTCAAAATTTCCACTCCTTCTAGAAAAATTCACAAGAAATAAAATTGTAAATTTAACGGAAAATGGGCAAAAAAAAAGTAATTTGAGTATCATTCTAGAGACGGAAAATTCCGGCTGTAAAATTGAGAATATCTCAAGAATTGTACATAATTAATCGAAAAAAGTTTTTTAAAAAAACGAAAAAAAATGTGTAATAATCATAACATTATTTCGCTCATATAAAAAATAATCGTTTGGTATAATCAATAAGAATACTGTATTATTCCAGAGGAACGGGATTCCGTCCGTAAAATTGTGCATATTTTGAACTAAAAATTTTAATTCAGCAACGAAACATGGAGAAAAAAATCTAAAAAATTAAGTTATTTCATCATCATCATCAACAAGAACAAAATTCCTTCCCGAGTATCTTTCCACAGACAGATATAATTCCACCCATAAAATTCCGAAGCCTGTTTCAAAAATATACAAACTCAAATTTAAAAAAATGAAAAAAGGGAGAAAGGAGATGGAAATAAAAGTTTGAAGAAATTCACCACAGAAATTGTGTGAGTGTTTTTTTTTTTACTTCTTGCATATTCCGAGTATTATTCCAAAAATAAATAAAAGAAAAATCCACTCTAAATTTTCAGAATTCCCTGAGAAATTTCCTGCATTTCAGGAAGAAGAAAAGAAACAAACAACAGAAAACTGAGGAACTGAATATAAAGGAAATGGGTAACTGGAAAACTGGGTCAAACTGAGGAAGAACCCCCTCTCTCTCTCTCTCTCTCTAATTATCCCCACGAAAAATAAAAGACTATAGGCAGAAGGAATGAGAAAAGATAGAAATAAAAATAGGAAAAAGAAATAATACGAAAGGAAGAAAGCAAGAAAAAAACAATGGAACAGGAAACGACGATCGACCAAGTGAAAAGCGGGTTTGGCGTTTTCCCCGAGGCCAAGCCAGTGCATTGACCAAAAAAAAAAAAAAAAAAAAAAGTGACCCGAGAGGCTTCTGACCTCGATTTCTCTCTTTCTTTCTTTTCTTTCAGTCTCTGTCTCTGCCTCCATTTTCATGCTGGGTCACATAACTCACATTCCATGCATGCATTGTACATTTTGATGAGAGACTTGTATAATTAGAAATATTCAGGGATGATGAGATACCTGAAAGAAAATGCTGTTATGCTGTATTTCTCATCAAAGATTCTCTTTAATTTGTTCATTCAACTAAACTTCATACAGAAACAAGCTGAAGACCTTGTGCTTTAAATTAATTTTTTACATATATTTTTTTACCAATGTCAGGGAATGAATGGGTGTATGCATACATGTCAGGTGTCCAGTTGTATTTTGTGGATTGTATTTTCTTTTATTTTTGTTATCAATTTGTGCTCTGTTACCTGCTCTGAAGTGATTAAATTTCATTGAGTGGATTTGGGTTGGGCGGGAAGGGGGTTTGGTTGTGGAAATCTTGATTGAACCTTAGGAACGCTGAAAAGCGGCAAATAAAGTGTTCTGTTCATTCATTTATTCATTATGCTGTATATATATGTATAGGCATTTTTGTTTCATCCCCCCACCGCTTGCTTTTCTTGAGCCAAATTTCAAATACTGTCTATATTTCAAGTTGAATATTATTGGGGACAGAGATTGTTGCCTCAATATAAGCTGATGTTGAGTGTTGCAATAAAACACGCGAATCAGTCCAGGACATAATTGGGAATTCCTTGCATGAATTCCTAAGTTAAAAGGATAAATGTATTTCACAAGGGTAATTGATAAACAACTCAGCAAACTCTTTTCACAGCTAGGATAAATTGGTTAATGAATAACTCAACTCAACTGCTGATGATGATCTAATTAAACATGAGCTGCTTATATACTGAGAGATATTTGACCTTCATTGGTTTCTACTTTACATGACAGAAAAGACCTTTAATAGGTTAAGAATGTAGAGTCAAAGATATTATAGTACCAGGAAGTACCTGGCTCTGTAATTTTGAGGAGAAGAGAAATTATTTCTAGGAATTTATTTAAATATTAATGCTTAGCATGCTTGCCCAACAAATATTACTACTGTATAACAAATGTCTTCTTAAAACAAAAAATATATATTGCTTTGCATTGAGATTCTAGTACAGTAAAATCTTCTTACAACAAATACCATTACAAAACATTTTTCGGTGTAACAAACTTTTTTTGAAGTCCCAGCACAAATCCTATTGGGTACATGTCATAAAAAATCTCATTGCAGCAAATTTGCCAATTCCATTTCAACAAACTTTTTTTTTAGGAAGATGTGCTTTCTTTATGGAAAATTCCCAATGAAGGCAGGCACACAAGTCTTAAATTTCCCATTCAAAAATTGATTGTGACTGGTTTTTGGGAATCAAAAATATATGGCAGCCATGTTTTTGTTTAGCTCTTGCTTTGTTCATTATTTCTTTGGTCAATGAAAAATTTCAATAATATTTCCCTCTTTTTAATTTGATTTCTGCCAACCATGTCAAATTATTTCTTGCTTTTCAGGTGAACCCATAATACCCTAGTCAAATTTTATTGAAGGATTTGATGAATTTCAAAGTACCTTTGTGATACTTGGCTATTATTCAAGCTCTATTTCTTTCATCAGTCAAATATTAAGAGTCAACATTTCTTTTTCATCAATGTTTCCTCTTGGCATTTTTTTTTCTTTTATTCATGTCACATCAGTCATTTTCTCCTGTTGCTTGTCCTTTCTCCTCGTCTACGTGACTATTTATTTTTATTCTTCCAAATCTTAAATCGCATTTCCCCTGAGGGTAAAAAAAATAGCTTTCGTCGGCTTGACCTCACTGCACCTCTGACGGCATTCCTGACCTTTTTACCCAAAGACTTTTGTTCCCAAAGACGCATCAGGTCAACCATGACTGAGTATAATCGGACAAAAACGATTCAGAAGATCGATGGCTTTTAATTTCTTTTTGTTCCTCAGAAAAAGAAAAAAACAGCGACACTGTCTCTATTTTATTCTTTCGCATTTCACTGCGACTATGAGGAATCCATTCTTAAGTCGATATCAAACTACCTTTTGTGTAAAGATCTTCAACAACATCACAAAAAAAGAAGAAGAGATAAATAATACTTTGCGGGTTTCCATTGTTACTCTTTCCATCGGTTACATTTCCAGAGAAAAGGACAAACGAGTCATTGTTCTTCTGAAGTATAGTGTGAGTATACGATATCCCAGATGTGGAACACACCATCACAAAACATCTTCACTCCACATCCTTTTGTTCTCTGATTTCAAAGAAGGCTTATTTTGCATGTTTTCTTGATGGAGTATTTTATTTCTTTTTTTTNTATTGACTTGCATGCCATAAATTGCAAAAAATAAAAATAAAACTGATGAGGCATTTGAGGATACTCACCTCCAAAGGAGAAGCAGGTCCATTGTCAACCTTGTCAATGCCTGCATCTGCTCCAAGTCCAGCCAGGGCAACCTTCAGAACCACACTGATGATTTTGGTCCAGGAAAATTCACCACCCTGGAATGGGGAGAAAATCTTTGCAAAATAAATATTTTTTCTTTTCATGGAGAATTTTGGCACAATATGGGTCTGTGTAGTACTACTCCATTATCACCCATTTTCAGGGCACTGATTAGCTTAGAAACTGGCTCATCCTATCATAAATAACTTGCTTCCTCTGTATACTGATGCATCATTATATAGAAGGTATTCCACACAATTGTGGACCATGCTGATGATGAAAAGCCAGTACTGAACCACCTGGAATGTGAACTACTTCCCTGCATGGGAGCTGCTTGCATTGATCAGATGCATTCACACAATTTGTTCCCAAGTTCTGTCTGTGGTGTTATTTTTGATGCATGTTTTTAAGGATAAGAAATATCAACAGGATACTGAAAGTTTGAATGGTAAAAGGAGGGCAATAAAAAATATAGTCATGCAGCTGTTGAAAATCTAGGAATATCTCTGATGAACTCTTGATGTTGTAGACCAATTCTTGCAGAATGGGTGATTTATAAGATTTTTTCAATGATTTGAAGGGCATAAACTTTTTTGGATAACAAATGCCAGAGTTGTCTAAAGCAGTGTTCCATAACCTTTTTATGCTAGCAGACTGGCAAATTTCCATAAAATGTTTTGCAGACCAGCAAATTTCCAAAACATTTTCTGTGGACTGGCAAAGTTTCATAAATTTTTTGCAGACTCAATTTTTTTTATTTAAAAGACCTTGTGGCAGCTGATTTAAAATTACTGTTTTCTGTTTTTTTTACAGAAATTAAGTAAGCAGCTTCATTGTGGAATGTCTTCAAAAATTTGAAACATGGGCTTGAAGAAGGGTTTCTCAGAATGAAAATTTAAAATCATTCATTTTTAGCAGAGGAAAATTTGTCTGAAGCATTATGAGGAGAAAAGCCAGCTTTTCTACTTCTGCAGAAATTTTCAACTCCCATTGTCTTTCAAAAGTTTCTCTCAAAAAAAAATTATAGACTTTATTGCTATACTTTTTATAAATTTATTGTTCTGAAGATAATTTCCTTCAGGAGAACACTGTTTTAAACCACTGTAGGATCAATAAAATACTTGGGGAAGTCTTTGATAATTTGCTGAGGATTTTTTTCCACATGTAGCTCTGACTAGAGCAACTTCTGGCTCACCAAAAATTACATTTTTTGAAAAATAAGTAATTTTTCATGGAACCATAGGCAACAGCTCTACAGGTACTTTTTCAAAAATGAGAATTTATGTCCAATTTTTTGAATATTTTACAGAAATAAGACAGCCATCAAGTAGCTAAGTGAGGTAGATTAAATCTCATCACCTCACAGTGATAGAATGCAATTCAGTTTACTATATGTTTACTGTACTTTCCATTTCAATCTTGCAGTGCAAAGGTTTGAATAATGGTCACATATTATCCTTTAAAAAGTACAGTATATCCATCCCCACTTATCAGAAAAGGGTACTAACAGACAGACAAACAATCATGAACCAAAATTTAAAATAAAAGGTTTTTCTTTCAAATTTGTGGACTGACCTGGAGGATGTTGGTGGACCCATTCTTCTCAGTGGCACTGGGAGGATTGAGGATGTTGTAGACAAACTGGAGAGCCATGGACAGGATGTAGCTCCAGGAGAAAGCATTGTCTTGCTTCTGGAGCAAAGAGGGCTTGGTCACCTTGCTGTTGTTTACAGAGTTGGAGCTGCTGGCACTGGCCTGTTTCTCAGCCACTGTGTTGGCATAGTTGTTCATGTATTCCAGCTTCTTGGGGTTGTTTGGCTTCACTGCAAACTTCCTGCCCTCTGGTGGCATGGCAGTGGTGGCTACCACCAGGACAAGGAACACACAGGACCAGGTTTCACTCTTCATTTTGAATAATGCTTTCTGGTTTATTTATTATGAATTGCACCACTTCAATATATTGCTTGGTTTTCTGTGGGATTGAAAAAAANACTTGCTTCCTCTGTATACTGATGCATCATTATATAGAAGGTATTCCACACAATTGTGGACCATGCTGATGATGAAAAGCCAGTACTGAACCACCTGGAATGTGAACTACTTCCCTGCATGGGAGCTACTTGCATTGATCAGATGCATTCACACAATTTGTTCCCAAGTTCTGTCTGTGGTGTTATTTTTGATGCATATTTTAAAGGAAAAGAAATATCAACAGGATACTGAAAGTTTGAATGGTAAAAGGAGGGCAATAAAAAATATAGTCATGCAGCTGTTGAAAATCTAGGAATATCTCTGATGAACTCCTGATGTGGACCAATTCTTGCAGAATGGGTGATTTAAAAGATTTTTTCAATGATTTGAAGGGCATAAACTTTTCTTGGATAACAAATGCCAGAGTTGTCTAAAGCAGTGTACCATAACCTTTTTATGCTAGCAGACTGGCAAATTTCCAAAAAAATTTTTTGCAGACCAGCAAATTTCCAAAACATTTTCTGTGGACTGGCAAAGTTTCATACATTTTTTTGCAAAGCAAAATTTTTTTATTTAAAAGATCTTGTGGCAATTAATTTGAAATTACTGTATTCTGCTTTTTTTAAATCAAGTCATCAAGAACCAATGAAGCAGCTTCATTGTTGAATGTCTTCAAAAATGTGAAACATGGGCTTGAAGAAGGGTTTCTCAGAATGAAAATTGAAAATCCTTCAATTTAGCAGAGGAAAATTTGTCTGAAGCATTATGAGGAGAAAAGCCAGCTTTTCTACTTCTGCAGATATTTTCAACTTCCATTGTCTTTCAAAAGTTTCTCTCTCAAAAAAATAATAGACTTTATTGCTATACTTTTTATAAATTTATTGTACTGGAGAAAATTTCCTTCAAGAGAACACTGTTTTAAACCACTGTAGGATCAATAAAATACTTGGGGAAGTCTTTGATTATTTGCTGAGGATTTTTTTTCCAAATGCAGCTCTGACTAGAGCAACTTCTTGCTCAGCAAAAATTACATTTTTTGAAAAAATATGTAATTTTTCATGGAACCATAGGCAACAGCTCTACTGGCACTTTTTCAAAAATGAGCTTTTTAATTTATGTCCCACTTTTTGAATATTTGACAGAAATAAGACAGTCTGCAAATCCATCAAGTAGGTAAGTGTGGTAGATTAAATCTCATCACCTCACAGTGATAGAATGCTATTCAGTTTACTATATGTTTACTGTACTTCCCATTTCAATCTCTGAGTGCAAAGGTTTGAATATTGGTCACATATTATCTTTTAAAAAGTACAGTATATCCACCCCCACTTATCAAAAAAGGGTAGTACCAGACTGACAAACACTCATGAACCAAAATTTAAAATAAAGGGTTTTTCTTTCAAATTTGTGGACTGACCTGGAGGATGTTGGTGGACCCATTCTTCTCAGTGGCACTGGGAGGGTTGAGGATGTTGTAGACAAACTGGAGAGCCATGGACAGGATGTAGCTCCAGGAGAAAGCATTGTCTTGCTTCTGTAGCAAAGAGGGCTTGGTCACCTTGTTGTTGTTTACAGAGTTGGAGCTGCTGGCACTGGCCTGTTTCTCAGCCACTGTGTTGGCATAGTTGTTCATGTATTCCAGCTTCTTGGGGTTGTTTGGCTTCACTGCAAACTTCCTGCCCTCTGGTGGCATGGCAGTGGTGGCTACCACCAGGACAAGGAACACACAGGACCAGGTTTCACTCTTCATTTTGAATAATGCTTTCTGGTTTATTTATTATGAATTGCACCACTTCAATATATTGCTTGGTTTTCTGTGGGATTGAAAAAAATATGATCAACTTTTGAAAGAATCCCTCTCAAAAGGCCCCATACACAGTACACTAGTCTCTGATGTATGCATGCCAATCATGAGAACAAAATTACTTATGGATACCTTATGCAGGAGGATTCAACCCTAGTCCATTGCTGGACTAGGGTCAAATTGCAAAGTGGTCAAATTGCAAAGCAGTCAAATTTCAAAGTGGTCAAGTTGAAAAGCAGTCAAATTGCAAAGCGGTCAAATTGGAAAGCAGTCAAATTGCAAAGTGGTCAAATTGCAAAGCAGTCAAATTTCAAAGCAGTCAAATTGCAAAGTGGTCAAATTGCAAAGCAGTCAAATTTCAAAGTGGTCAAATTGAAAAGCGGTCAAATGGCAAAGCGGTCAAATTGGAAAGCAGTCAAATTGCAAAGTGGTCAAATTGCAAAGCGGTCAAATTGCAAAGCAGTCAAATTGCAAAGTGGTCAAATTGCAAAGCGGTCAAATTGCAAAGCAGTCAAATTGCAAAGCAAGTCAATAATGCAATGTTTTCTATATTGTTTATGACATTCTTGCCCATTTATATGGGGGCCAAATTGTTGGGCCTAGGTGAAATTGAAAATCAACCTCCCAGTAAATTCAACCATTGAATTGTGGGACAGTCAAATTTTGGGAGGTCAAATTGCAAGGTACCATCTGTATAAACTAAAAAAAACTGTGAACAAATCTGGAAAATGTCTCAAGACATCTTTTCTTTGCAAAAATTTCCTGGAAAAGAAAAAATAATAAAAATACAGTACCTTGTGTTTATCATGATTCACAAACAAATGAAGCCAACATACCATACACATACAGTCAAAATAAATTAAATTCCAATTTTTTCCAAAACAAACTCTAGATGTCATGGAATGAATACACCCTTGACAAACTATTTTTTTCTGCTGGAACCATCTTTGAAAATATAAAAACTTTTTAAAATGCTTCTAAGAAGTTCATCTTTCACTCCCCAGAGAAAAATAAATGCTAAAACTTTCCTCTCACATTTGGTTCTAGCTGCCTTCAAGAAATAATTGACTTCAATTTGTGTCCATGTTTTTCAACATGTCTAACATCAAATGGAAAAAGGTATTTTCATTTGCAATAAAAAAAGCTCACTTCCTTTTCCAATAGAAAAAAAGAAAGGTTCTTTTTAAATTTACTCTCTTGTAAAAATAACACAAAAATATTTAAATTCTTCAAACTTTTCACTATAAGTATTTTTAATTTTTAAGAAAAACTTTTGACTCATCATTTGTACTAACATGTGACTTTGCAGTTAACTTGAGCACATGCGATTTTATTACTGTCCTTATTTTTTTAAAACTCGAAACTAAATTTCAAAGTATTAGTAACCCAAAGCTTAGTTTTTCTAGGGATGCTCACTTTTCAAGAATTCCTTATTGACTCATAAAATTCTGGCTGTGCAATATAATATGCGACTTTGCAAAAACTTAGAAACAAAGGGTTTTTATTTATTTTTCACAATTTTCATATGTTGCACTTCAAAAGCAATTGAAATATTCAATACAATAAATGAAAGCAAATTTCAAAGGTACTCAGGGTGTTCACCATAACAGAAAGCTTTTGAATACCTATAATTTCCAGTCCACTGTCAAAACGTTTGACACCACCTGATATCTCCACTTCTCAATCATCTCCACAAAAAATAAAAACCTCTATACCCGTCCATGGAACATTCTCATCAGCTGCACCAAATATAAAAAAAATCACTCTTGGCACCACCAAAAATGCAACAAAACGTTTACTTAAAAAACAACTACTCTGCTACAGGAAATTTTCACTTTTATTCCCCAGATGAAGTGGGACACACAAAACCAGCACCCCCAAAAGAAAAAAAAAAAAAAAGAAATGGACGAGTGTATATATAGAGGCTCCTGTTCATCCAGTCTCGCCGAATAAAATATTCCTCACTACGCGCATGTGCATACGTATACGTATTCCGATTTCCCCGCCATAAGCCAAGAAGACAATCGACGAAATGCGGAATAAAAAAAGGAATAATCCATATAAAAACGACGAAAGAAAAAAAGGATAGAAAGAAAAACAGACACAGAGTAAACGAAGAAGAAGAAAAGACACCCAAATACAAGACACTTGAGAAGCGGTGATGCGGAATAAATCGCTGCTGCTGCAGATGACCAAAAGATTGAGACGGGGGATGAAGAAATAAAAAGATGAGATATAAGAGACAAAACAGTTAGAGAGAGAGAGAGGGGAAAAAGGTAGAGTATTAAGACAAAGACCACAAGAGAATAAAGAGAAGAAGAATACAGGAAAAAAGGAGAAAGAAAAAAGAAATGGGCAAAAAAGTGGGTCGGTGTGAAAGAAGGGAACCATCAGCAGCAGCAGCAGCAGCGCGCATGCGACCCGGAATGTGACCAGTCCATTATGCGAATTATTATTTTCCCAGGAAGCGTGGGAAAAAAATAACAGAGGACCAAAAAAAAAAGGTGTGGAGAGTAAATTAAATTCGGAGTCCATGCATGATCTACCAAAGTTACTATTAAAAAAAACCAATGCATAGGACAAAAAAAGTGAGGAATAAATTTAATTTGGGGTCCATGCATGATCTACCAAATTTACTATTATACAAAATAAAAAACCAATGCATTGGACAAAAAAGTGAGGAAAGAATTTAATTTGGAGTCCATGCATGATCTACCAAAGTTACTATTAAAAATAAAAATTAGGACAAACAAGTGAGGAATCAATTTAATTTGGAGCCCATGCATGATCTACCAAATTTACTATCAAAAAATAAGAAAAACCAATGCATAGGACAAAAAAGTGAGGAATAAATTTAATTTGGAGTCCATGCATGATCTATACCAAAGTTACTATGAAAAACTTAAAATTAAAAACCAATGCAGAGGAAACAAGTGAGGAATAAATTTAATTTGGAGTTCATGCATGATCTACCAAAGTTACTATCAAAAAATTAAGATTAAAAAAAGCCAATGCATAGGAAAAAAAAAGTGAGGAATAAATTCAATTTGGAGTCCATGCATGATCTACTGAAGTTATCCATTATTCCATCATTGAAGTCTATACGGAAAATTTTGATCCAACATGCAGATTTTCTGCCATGTGGAGACGATGTCTTTTAAAAGTAATGATGTCCACATCTTGAGGCCACTATTTTTTCACTACGTCATTCAAATGATAGATGGTTCAATCCTTTTATATTTTTATTGCTTTCTTCCAATGGCCTCTTGATTTTGTTTGTCTGTAGACATATTAACAAATCCATTTTCCTGAGGAATAACTAATATACAGTATTATTGTAATTTAAAATCTTAAAAAATTGTAAGAATATAACTACCTTCCAAAAAAGGAAAGCTGTATGAAACATAGAAGACAAATGGAGTTTATAGATATATAGGAAACTTATGCTTACAGAATTCGAAAAAAACTTTATGATTGGAATTTCTCAAGTTTCATCATTCATTTTATACAGATTTTGAAAAAAAGAGAATATTCTTACTTTTTCTCTCGAAATGTGAAGAATACAGTGAGACCCCCCCAAAAACAGACACCTTGACCTGCGGACAATTTGACAGAGGGACACTTATTTAATCATATAAAAAATTAATAAAAATGTCTGACATGAGGACACTGACTGGGCATAGGGACATTTTGTTATAAAATTTCAAATACATTCCAGGCCAAATTAAAAGAAACAGATATTTCCAACCCTAAAATTGATGTAAGAAAAGTTCTTGGGCATTTCTCCCACCCATTTACCACCCATTTAGCTAATTAAAAAATTAAGGGACATTTTGACTTAGGGACACTCTTGATGCAACAATTATGTCCGCATCTTGGGGTCTCACTGAACTAGGTAATTAATCCTTACAAAATCAATTGTATTATTTCATATTCTTAGCCTTGATTATTTGAAGCTGCAGAACATTCATAACAATTGTAACAAGAAGATATCTGGATTTTAATCTCACCTTCAGAATTGCAGTTTAAAAAAAAAAACTGTATTATTATTTTTGATCTCTGAATATTTTCTTTGGTCTGTTCACAGCAGCAAATGACACTTAAATCTGGTTGAAGCTTTACATAAGTATGAACAAAACTCCTTCATTTGCACCTTTAAGAAACAAGTTTTTTTTAAAGAAAAAAACCGGAAACAACTTATTTCCCCCTTTTTTTGACCTGATAACGTAGATTTCGTTTATTTTTTGAATTTGACTAACGCTGAAAGAAACCATGTCACACCAGAACCTGATGAAATGCTATCCCAAAAAAAAATCCACTTGAAATTCAAGATTTTTTCTTTCACTGAAAAAGCTCAAACTGTTTGCCATTTGTACATTCAATCACTGAAAGGTTTCGCAAATATATTCGTATCTCCAAAAACGATTTTTTTTTCGTAAAAAAAAATCCCATTCTCGCATTTCCATACACACAAAAATTAGTCAAGGGTTTTGCTGTTTGAAAAGAATAATCATCACCTGCTGAAATCTTCCAGAAATAAAAATAAAGAATGCCCGTAAAAAAACGAAAAATAAAAAAGTAAACACCCAAAAAATAGATCGAGGTACTATATATATATAATAATTCACCATATCACTGAAGAATTTCCAGCCCTTACACACACACACACACACAAACACATCATTGGCCTCGGGCCATTTTCTCCTATTTCCGAGAGTCTCAAGAAAATAACCGGAACCTCCTCGGGTTGTAAAAAGAGACGAATAAAGAAATAATACAGGTGAAGGGACTGGGGGGAAAATGGGGAAACCAGAGCGAAAAAGCCTGCAGACGATGAGAATGCCGATATACATAAATAAATATATACCGTCTATATATATATATATTTTTTTTTTTTTTATACACGTGTCTATATAAATATATATGTTTTATTCATTCATTCATTCATTCATTCCTTCATTTTTTTTCTTTCTCACAATAATATAACGCTGCTTCCGTCGTTTTTCCCAGCGCGCTCATCGCGATTGAGGCCGGTTTGATTTATGCGCCGCTTTGCTTCAAGCTCTCTCTCTCTCTCTCTCNTGAGAGACAGCATGATACATCTTAGAGACTATTGATCACTGTATATTCAAGATCCAGAGAAATTAGATATTCTTTGTACTGTAAATACATCCATTGTGATGGTGTCCTATAATTGGCACTTTTTTGATACTAGCAATATATGATGCTGCTTGGATACCAGGTCCCAGTTGATGGGGGGAGGCAACATCTCAGCCATGATGGACATCAGGTGAGAAAATTGAGACATACACACACAGAAAAAGAGAGAAAGAGAGAATATATGGTCCTGCATGCATATGGTGTCTATATATAAATATATGAGAGTGTCTCATTCATTCAACTACCTTTCTCTTGTTACAAAATGTTTTGACAATTATTTTAGCATTTTTTTACATTTGGCAAACTGTGAGAGACAGCATGATACATTTTAGAGAGCATTGATCACTGTATATTCAAGATCCAGATAAATTAGGTGTACAGTACTTTGTACAGTAAATGCATCCATTGTGATGGTGTCCTATAATTGGCACTTTTTTGATGCTAGCAATATTGTATATGATGCAGCTTGGATACCAGGTTCTAGGTGATGGGGGGGGGGGGAGGCAAAATCTCAGCCATGATGGACATCAGGTGAGAAAATTGAGACATACACACACACACACACACAGAAAAAGGGAGAGAGAGAGATAGTATATATGATCCTGCATGCATATGGTGTCTATATATAAATAGATGAGAGTGTCTCATTCATTCAACTACCTTTCTCTTGTTACAAAATGTTTGACAATTATTTTAGCATTCATTAACATCTGGCAAACTGTGAGAGACAGCATGATACATCTTAGAGACTATTGATCACTGTATATTCAAGATCCAGAGAAATTAGATATTCTTTGTACTGTAAATACATCCATTGTGATGGTGTCCTATAATTGGCACTTTTTTGATACTAGCAATATATGATGCTGCTTGGATACCAGGTCCCAGTTGATGGGGGGAGGCAACATCTCAGCCATGATGGATAACAGGTGAGAAAATTGAGACACACACAGAGAGAGAGAGAGAGAGAGAGAGAGAGAGAGAGAATATATGGTCCTGCATGCATATGGTGCCTATATATATATACAGTATATTGATGAGTGTCTCATTCATTCAACTACCTTTCTCTTGTTACAAAATGTTTGACAATTTTTTTAGCATTCATTTACATCAGGCAAACTGTGAGAGACAGCATGATATATTTTAAAGACTATTTATCAATGTATATTCAAGATCCAGAGAAATTAGGTATTCTTTGTACTGTACTGTAAATGCATCCATTGTGATGGTGTCCTATAATTGCCCATTGATTCACTGTGTCAGTGATGTTCCCCAAGCTTTTTGTGCTTTCAGGCTGGCAAATTTTAATACAATCCTTTGCAGACTGACGTATTTTTCAAAACATGTTCTGTGGACCTGCAATATGTTCTGTACAATTGTTGATGACCAATAGAAAATTTTCAAATACCTGCCATACAGTCCTCAGAACAACACTTTTGTGGCAAAAATTAAGTTAAGAACCTGTGCAGCAGCTATATAAGTAGACATGTATTTTAAAGAAATAGGATGCTGGGTTTGAAGAAAAATTTCTCAGGTTGAAAACTGGAAGTAATATATTTCAGCAGGTGAAAATTAGTCTAAAGTGCTATTAGGAGAAAAGCCGGCAATTTATTTTTCATCATCAGGTAATTTCAACTGCCATGGTCTCCAAAATTTTGGATTGCAATAACAGGCTTCATTTACTACTTTTAATAAATTAGTGGTTTCCTCCTAATTGTCTCATTCTCTCTTTCTTTTCCTCTATTTAGATACAGTATATTTATTTATATTCCTCCTATCCTTGGATTTTTTCACATGTCTAGGAAACCAAATCCAGATACATTTACTGCACAGGATGAGTATGAATCCTTGTGTAGGCATGTGGAAAGTTTTCTCTCAGGCTTTATACAGTAGGTGGTCCCTTGCAATTTGACCCTAATCCATTGCTGGACTAGTGTTGAATTGCAAAGCAGTCAAATTGTGAGGCAACATCAAATTGCATGATTTCTAAATGAAATTTGACATTTCATGTCTCTCCACAGGTCAAATTACAAGACACAGGTCAAATTGAGAGTTGACCTCACAGTCAATTCAACCATCAAATTGTGAGATGGTCAAATTGTGGGATGTCACATTGTGAGGTACCACCTGTACATTGAACTGATGATAATAACTTTCCCAACATGGAAAAAGATATAAGGTATGTTCATACATATACAGTATATGCAGGTGTTTTCCTGCTGTCCTATACACCAACTCTTCTCAATTATGAATATAATGTGTATTCCACTAATTTATATTGACTGCATCTTTCTATTCTGTCCCATCATTTTTTGTCACTTGCTTATAAATAAAAAAGAATTGAACAAGTCATGAACAGATAAAAATATAAGCATTCAAGGTGTCCTTTTGTAATACAGTACAGCACCTAATTAAAAAACTGCCAAGTATTTTACTTTCAAGATTGAGCAAATTATTATTATGTATTAATTTATTTTGAACTTGATTTAAAAGGATTTTCCAATTTTCTCCACAAAAATTCCACCGGTCAAAAACAAATAAAATACATTTTTAAAAACGGAAAGAAAGGGAAAAATCCAGGAAACATTCTTACCTTAATTTATAGACAAATTCAGTTGAAGGGAATCACCGAATATTTCTTTATAAAAATGATTTTCAAAGATAACATTTTTTGGACCATAAAAAAACCTCATTTCACCAAAAATACCGCAATTAATGTACCTTTATATATAAAAACCCAACAAGGTAAATTTATTTCCAAGTCCCCGTTTTTCGTGCATTAAACTATGACAATAAGGAATCCTCCTCGTCGTCGTCACTGATGTCGCTGTCGACAGGGAATAAATTTCTTTACTACAAAAAAATAAAATGCAGCAGCTGTCGACTGTCATCACTATTCTGGTACATTCTCGTTCTCCTCAACCACGTCGGAGAAAACTTTCCATTTGTGCCAGTTTCGGGGTGGCCCCCCCTCGGGGCCGGGCATGCGAACATTTTCTCACGGGGCAAAGAAAAAAATATATCCATATTCAAAAATGCGCATTACAGTTTAAAATAAAATAAAAACCGAAACAAAAGAAAGGAAAAGCTAT
>CAJPEX010002362.1:2698-31933 GCA_905338405.1 Notodromas monacha
AGCAGCGAAACTTCCGAATGTCCTTGAGGAATTCGGGATTCATCCGGAAAGCGTATGCAAATCGCCATTCTTCGCGCGTGCCTTGCCACTTCTTTTCTCTCTTCAGATACACGAACGACTCAATAATTCTCCAGATTTGCGGATGAAATGTAGCAACCATTTTTCAAAACTTCTAGACGGAATTGCTTTCACATGCGTTTCAACAAAAGTTCGGCAAAAATCCTCCCCGACGCTGACGGAAGTTGCGATGAATCATATTCATACGGAGGAACTCAGCCATATAATATTCGTTTAATATGGGCACCATTCGTGATTTTTTTTTCGCTTTCCGCGGATTCCACGAGATTATTTCCACCGAGAATGCCTGTCATTACTTCATTTCGGAAAGTAGAACATGATTACTGACGGAAAAGAACGGAGAAATACACTCGATTGCCATCGTTCAAACCCCCATCAAGTTGTTGGGGGTTTGATTCATCAGCATTTTTCAGGTAACTGCAGCATTTAACGCCTTGAAAACTGGAACGAACTCAACGGCCTCTTCACCAAATGAGAAATTGGCGGAAAATTACCTTCTGCGGAGGGCAAAAAAAAAAGTGGGAAAGATGAATGGAAGCGAACGAGACAAATATTCTTCAGAGCCTTGGAAATCGTCCATCCGCTATTCTTCATCCTTTTCTAAACAAAGGAAACTGGGCAGAAAAGATAAGTCGGAAGAACTGCGAGAGGATAAGCCATTTTCTCGCCAGGGGTACTTGAGAAGTTGCTTTCACTTTTCTTCACACGGTAGTGAGAGAAAAAAATGAGTGAGACGATGGTTTACGTTCGTCACGGAAACACTTGAATGTTTGGAGTCGTGAGCTTTACTCAAAATGTTGAGCGACGAAGACTTGCAGTAAATATTTTTCAACTGTCAAGCCCATCAACAATTTTATCAAATCGCGAGTTTCGCGCTGTTTCAGCGAACAAAAACTCTTCATTCAATTCGATGAAAAAAATCTTCTACGAGAAATACGTCGGGAATCAAACTCATGGGCGTAAACAAGAGACTCAAACTCCAGACGAGATGTCTGCACATTACAAATTAAAAACAAGCAGTTTGTTATTTTTCAAGTTCGAAATTATCACTTCTACGAGAAATACGTCGGGAATCAAACTCATGGGCGTAAACAAGAGACTCAAACTCCAGACGAGATGTCTGCACATTACAAATTAAAAACAAGCAGTTTGTTATTTTTCAAGTTCGAAATTATCACTATCCGTGCCGATGTCGAATGAAGCATTTCTTCCTACGTATAGTTGTTCTTGAAGTTTCACCCAGCGGCAAGTTATTTTCTAGAAACTAGAATCCTGAATATAAATGTCCGGTGGGGCCCCGGGATGCGGACGTAATTTGTGCTTTTACCTTGTCCCTATCACAAAATCTCCGCACGTCAGATGATGTTTCCCCTTAGACTCTAATGGGTACGTCTTTATTCGGCTTTCTCCTCGATCAAATATTAGGAAATCCCCAAAATTGAGTTGCATCATTTTCCCAACTTTACGATGCAAAAAATAACTGTGCAGAAGAAAACCACACAAAATATAATCCTTTTTAGCGTAAAAAAGACCACAAGAAGCAAAAAACGAGCACAAGTCTTCATATACTTCGCACAGACAAAAAATGTCATTCAGAACAACGAAGCAAAAAATTAGTCTCTTTTGAATTATGAATCCTCGTGAACTGATGATGGAATTGGTTTTGAATTTTTCACGAGTATAGAAAGCTCAATTCTTACTAGGTATATATGATTTTTGAATGATTTTGAGGCAGATTATTTTGTAGTAGCAAGTGTCCCTAAGTAGAACCATCCTTAACAGCTCCGCAGGCGTACAGCCCTGGAGTGACATGTCATGGAGTTTAAAGGTTTGCGTTAGGTGGTCGTGTCATGAAAGTAGGAAGTTTGCTTTGTCTGAAAACAGCATGGGAGCACCTATTTTCAAAAAAAAAAAAAATAAGGAGAGATGGGGGAAAAAAGATGAGATCATCCACAGGGGCTTTCGGAGAAACAAGCGTCTGCAGCATTGGTTTCTTTTCTTTCTGGAATTGGTATCTTACAGAGGTATCATGGGACGATGAGAAAAGCTTTGTCGATGATTTAGAGTGGGTTTTTCAGAGAAATCAACCATATAATATTCTGGTTTTGTTGTTTGTTTCTGGGCCGATATCGAAGAGAACGCAAAGAGCCGATCTGAAACGAAAATTCAAGGAAAGAGGGTTTCTCCCGACACCAAAGACTACCTATCCATAAAAGAAGCATCGCCCAAAAATAAGTCCACGTGATTAATCTGCATGTGGAATTTTTTTTTTCCAGCAGGAAAATCTGCAATAATTATCACAAGAATTTTCCTCGCGCATTTTGTGTCCCTGTTTTTTGCAATTGCGAAACCAGTGTGTCAGCCGTTTAATCCGACGCACAATCTTGATGAAGGAAGGACTGATGCAAAGGCAATCGGCTCGGATTGCAAAGCCGGCCTCACGGCAAGCACTTCCATGCATCACCCGGGCTCAATTNTGTCGAGGCGTCCGCATGTCGGGACCTCACTGTACAGTACCTCAAATTTCCAAACGCAATCCACCAGCACAGTACTTTCATCCTTCAAACGAAACAGACTTTTGTCGTACCCTCGTGGATAAAAGTTTAAAAAAAAAATAAGGAGAGATGGGGGAAAAAAAGATGAGATCATCCACAGGGGCTTTCGGAGAAACGTCACTTTGATCGATGAGTACTGTCGTCGCAGTAGCCCCGGGGGAATACTGCCTTCTGCAGTCGCAACTCCGCAGTTTGTGCAAAAATAGGCGAAAATAAAATCCCAGCGACCTGTTGCCAGCACTACCATCAACGCATCCCAGCCCATCAAGCGTCTGCAGCATTGGTTTCTTTTCTTTCTGGAATTGGTATCTTACAGAGGTATCATGGGACGATGAGAAAAGCTTTGTCGATGATTTAGAGTGGGTTTTTTCAGCGAAATCAACCATAGAATATTCTGGTTTTGTTGTTTGTTTCTGGGCCGATATCGAAGAGAACGCAAAGAGCCGATCTGAAACGAAAATTCAAGGAAAGAGGGTTTCTCCCGACACCAAAGACTACCTATCCATAAAAGAAGCATCGCCCAAAAATAAGTCCACGTGATTAATCTGCATGTGGAATTTTTTTTTTCCAGCAGGAAAATCTGCAATAATTATCACAAGAATTTTCCTCGCGCATTTTGTGTCCCTGTTTTTTGCAATTGCGAAACCAGTGTGTCAGCCGTTTAATCCGACGCACAATCTTGATGAAGGAAGGACTGATGCAAAGGCAATCGGCTCGGATTGCAAAGCCGGCCTCACGGCAAGCACTTCCATGCATCACCCGGGCTCAATTTCCGGATTCCGACCCAGACAGAAATGGGTTCCCTGTGCGCGAAATCACTTCCCGTATTACGGGATCATTCTGCGACATAAGACGACAATTCAATTAAACCTCAGGACGGTAAGGTACGTATCCCATTCGACGATGTGACCCGTTATTTGCGACAGGGTATCCAATGAGAGAAAATTAAATGAAATGAAAACCCAGCCCCGCGGCAGAGACGGAGAAAGTGTGACGACAAAATCATTCAATTAGAAGGACAAGTGCCGTCACAAGGACACTCAACCAATTGCAAATAACTTCGTAAATAAAAGTACAGTATTATGCTTCATTTCGATTCCAATAAAACAAATGTAGTCAAATCTTAATTTAGAGCCATCATTGGTTCTGACGCTAAATCGGGATTATTTTACGGGGGGAAAGCTCAATCGAAGAATTCTGCATAAGGCAAAAAAAAGCTTGTTCACAGAATCTTTGGGTCACCGAGTCCGTTTCATGCAAGAGAAAGCAACAAGAAATACTTCGAAGCTCAAGTTTTCTGTTTTTATACTGTATTTCAACATACAATAAAATCCCGTTTCAACGAAGCTGTTGCGACTGGGGAAAAAGGCTTTGATATGAAGTGATTTGAATGACACGACTGCTGCTATTGGGCAGGGATAAGCAATACAGTAATTATAATGAAATTCTTTGTACTGTAATTGGATTCCAGTGTATTCAGCGAATCAAAATTTTGAGTTTTCATGCAATGGGTCTAGTAAAACAGCTGAGCTGTTTCTTGAAGTTTTGTCTGATTTTGAGCTTTATATCGAGTGCCAGCATGCAGGAATCACCCACATTTTTTAACGAAGCTCACATTTTATTTGCAAAATTTTCTATAAACGAAGGTGCCCTGCAACAACAAAAACATTTTCAACAATCCAAGTTCAGAAATAGAATGTTCAAAAACATCCGAAAATTTTTAAGTAAGCATGGGCACGTGATTATAAGTAATAACCCAATGATATTTCTAGAAAAAAGACCCGATTTTTTTTTTTTTTATTTCGCCCATTTTTCATCCAGAAGAATTTATGTTAAACTATGTGAGTTGGAAATACATCGGGGTTTCCTTTTAAGAACAGGGATGGAGGGAGATTTCTTCCAGGGAATTTTGTGGCACTAAATCGAGTTTATACTGTTTTATCCTTACATAACGCTACATTTAGATAAATAAATACTTATTTTTTGGGCGATTTTCGTCAGAGTACTTTTTCTCTCAAAAAACCTTATCACATACAGTAACTAGTTCTGGGACTCGTTCAAACTGTAACAAGCAAGACACGAATGACCCAGATAAACCACAGAGTGAAGACATTCCCCACATGAAAATCCGCAGAGATTTCCGGGTTGCTTTTTTCCCCCAAACAAGGGGAGAAAAAAAAAAAACAGAACACCAAACAGCCTCGGGGCGTTTGCCTCCAGTTTATTTTCCCGAGGGGGCAGACCAGCCATCTCTCAACGTATTTCCCGGAATGGAGTTCATCTTTCTTTCAGGGCTTGTGTAGGAAATGTATGTGTATATGTGTGTATGTGTGTGTGTGTGTAAGAGGGTGGGAAAAGAACCTATAGTGCAACGTTGGCCCAGCAGTTGATCCCTTGTGCTTTCAAACTTTGACGCCCGACTGTCAGCTCCATTCTTTCCCCCTCTGCCCATCGTTCCATTTCGAATTGCGAAGGCTTGACGCTTGATCTGATTTCTGGAACCGTTCATCTCAGGGGAGAGAAAGACTCGTTTTCTTCCACAGGGTGTGATCAAAGAAACAAATAAAAAGCATTCGGAAATTTTGATTCTCAATATATTACGAAGAATAAAAGATCCGAGGATCCAAGCGAACAGGCAAAATGCAATTGAGTTTTATGTCGGAGAAAATCAGTCGCATTTTCCCCCGTTTGGGATTCGCACCATCGAAGAGCAGAATATTGCACTTCATCCGGTAAATTCAATCGTTTTTGCAACTTTCAAAACTTATATTTTATATCCGCCGACTGATAATACTTGTACAAATACAGCACCTAATAATATGCATTCGGCAATACAGTAATATACTAGAACCTAGATTTGTATCGTCGATCATCCAGGATGTTTGAATCATTGTGTGGAAATGATAGCAGAATCCAAGAAGAAACTTCAGAGTAGATGACCCGAACATTTCAACAAGGCCACCTCAATTTCCTGAGGGCAACAAGTCGAAATTTTGCACTGTGCATAACCCATGCACGGAAATTTGCAGGCATCAACTTCGTTCGCGTCGGCTTCCAAAAAATGACGATATTTTGAAGGATCGGTCGAGGAGATCGTAGGAATAAATTCAACATTTCGCCGCATGAAAAATGTTCCAGATTTCGAAATTTATTTCCTCCAAAAATTAAATACATTACTTTTGAACCTTTTCAAGTCGAACTTCAGGGAAACAACAAAAAATTCGAGCTAAGGAGGTTTCGAATTCGGAAAATAAGCATTTTTGTTGAGCAAATTGAAGAATAATTACAGGATATTTTAATTGGTGATATTCTGGGCATTAAATTGCTTCTTAAATGAGTTGACAGGATGCTGAAGTTGAAAGTAAGGGTTCATTTGCTGGATTAGTCCTCAATTCCTTTCAAAACACATCACGATACAGTACATTTTTATTACTTTTCTCCTTCCTGCGTTAATGTAATACCGAAAAAACCTCCAGAACATTCGAGAGGGAAATCCTTTGAATTAGGGAGAATTTTAATGCATACTTTTCTGGACAGTTCAGTCAGGTACTTGAATAATATTTAAAATAAGGAGGTATTCGACAAGGGGAGGTTGAACTGTGATACACAAACCCATTCGAAATTCAACACAATATTGTACTTCTCCGCCGGCAAAAGAAATACAGTAGCATTTTTCTCACGGCTCCCAAAAGTCTGCGTATTTTGAGGTGCAGCCGAGGAAATGAAAGTTACGTCGTCCGCACCCGAAAAGTTTACTCACATTCACCACATAGCATTTATTCCGCCAAGTTGCACTACAGACTCTTTCAGTTATATGAGAGGGTCCCATCACGACTCAAGGCAGTCTGTGGCAAGATACAATATATTGCTCTACAAGTTAAAAGAACAAACCAGCCAAGAAACGACCATAACTGAATAATGTGTCCCAGTAGTTCCAAAGAACACATTTGACGCATTTTTCCTCAATACGTCTTCTGAATACATGCGTATTTTTGAAAACGATCGAAAATCAACTAAAGTTGTCAAGCTTTAATGCTTACTCGACAAATGTATCCCAGAACAGTATCCATGAGTTGCGTGTGCGAAAAAGCAGGAAATTTTCAAAAAGTACATTATGATATGTACATCATACAATATTCCAAATATGTGTCCCTCGTATTGAAAAATTAAACTGCGAAAGCATTTTTCGGCAGTTTTCATTTCATCGAACGGAAACACGAAATTCATTACTCGACCGCTCAAAAACAAATTCTTCCCGAAGGTTCTCAACCAAAATTTCAGCATCCAAGGAATAAAATCCTCGAAGTAAGCATGTTCACAATTACAAAGCCGTCGACCGCCGCATGTAAGAAAACTCACAAATAACGAATCGCGAAGTTGTACCGCATATTCCTTCTTCTAACACGCAATTTCTCCATGGAACAAACCGGCGAAAAAATGAGAACCCCGAAGTTCGGAGAGCGATTATATCCGCAGCAGAACGAGTATCGAGCGCGTGTTCGGTGTAATCTGGGCGGGAAATCAAGAGAAAGGCTTTATGAGTAAGCTGAGGATCATTAGGGAACTTCCTTCCCTCCGTTTTCCCGCTCATATGCACCCAAAGCTAACCCGAAAGTAATAATAACGAGGCCAGCCAGACGAGAGGCCACGCGAAAGCACATTTTTCTCTAGTTTCCCTCTTCCTTTTTTTTTTTTTACTTACTGATTTTTATTTGTTTTAGCAAGGAATCAGCTGGCGGAAAATCCTTTTCTCCGTCGAAGCGCTCTTTCATGTGCGACTTCAAAGCACGGGTGCAGCCTTCCCTTCTCGACGAACCCGAAAACCCCCTCGTGGGTGCTTGACCCATTCTTCAAAGCGAACCCTTGGAATATTTTCTTAAACCTTCCAAGGTGGTGCTCATTCAGTGCAAAATGAAAGCGACGCAGTGCCTCTTTGCAAAATACTTCCGCGTCGCAAAAAAATAATTGGCTTCCGATGAGGAGGCTTGCTACCGTTTCAAGAGTTATTTTCGTTTCCAATTACAACAACAACAACAACAACAACAAAACTTCTGGCTTTTATGGTAACTTGAATATGACTATGGCTATATGGGTAATCGAACATGAGGATCCTATTCGGAAATACGAGCATTCTACTGTTGATATTACTTCAGAGAAATAAAGCCTTTGACAGGATATTAACAAGAGAAGACCCCCTTATTTTTTATTGTCATTTAATCTGGCATTCCTCTGTGGACTCATTTGTGTATGCACATTGCGAACAACAAAAGTTTGAAATTACAGGAAGGTAGTAGAGGCCGATTCGATTTCTTTCATAGTGAATTGAACAACGGAGCAGTTTGCATTCATGTTTTTATTCAATCGGATGTAGGGCTAGTTTGGAGAACAAATACTTCAGTAAAATTTCTTTCAAGAGAGAAAAAACTTTTTTCAAGTGTCGCTAGAATATTCTGCTCTTCTGCAGAAATACAGTACAGTACAACCATCCGATTTTTTCTGGTTATGGTGAGCTTTCAGATGAAAATGCGTGAACTTTCGCGATACAGTACGAAGTACTGCGAAATAAAAACTGCTGATTTTGGATTCGCAATTTTGTTCTCTTCGAAAAAGAAATACGGCTTTGAAAATACAGTACTGTACTTTTTCCAAAGGCAAAACGGGAAAATTTCTTGGAATGGGCAGCTAATAAAAACTCAAATTTTCAAAGAATTCTTCATACTTTCCGGTGATGAAAAACCTTTGTGCATGAGGCAAAAAAAGAAGCCGATTGCATTAAAATATGCTGCAGATGAATGGAAAATACGGAACTGACTACGTTTTTGATTACTTCTCCAAAGCCATTCACGCATTATACAGGTATTTTTCATGTACCACTCGATTGCACTTCCAGTCAAGTTTTTCTTCCAGTACTGTATTTTCATCCCTGAATGATCAAATGAAGTATACAAAATAAGCGTGCAGGAGATATCGAGAGAACTAATATACTTTACTGTATAGTTGAACCTTAATAACTCGAATACCTACCCATGTCCAATTTTTTTTTCAAAACTCTGTTTGAATTCCCTTGGATGACAATGCAATAAAAACCTCCCTATAATAAGGGTTTCCTCTTCAAACCTCCATAATTCGAATTTTCTGTAGGCCTTTGGGCTATTACAGTGAGACCCCTACATGCGGGCACTTCGACCTGCGGACAATTCAACATAGGGACACTTACTTTCCCAGAAAAAATCAATGAATAAGGCCCGACATAAGAACACTGACTCAACATATGGACATTTTGTAATAAAATTTCAAATACATTTCAGGCCAAATTACAAGGAACATATATTTCCAACCATAAAATTGATGTAAGAAAAGTTCTTGGACATTTCTCTCACCAAATTACCATCCATTCAGCTAATTTAAAAAAATTACCTCCAGCATAGAGGGACTTCTATTTTTTTCCACTTGAATGTTATTTTTGTAGACGCCAAAATTTCAGAATACAGTACAGAGATACACTATTCAATGCTCCACATGTTCTTATTGAGTTGAAAATGTATTCACTAATTTGAACTCAAGTGGCAAAAATTTTTCTTCAGGGAATTTTGAAGAATATTTCTTCCATAAAACACAATTTAAAAGTTATATAATGTAAGTCTATGGGAAAACAAGACTTGACTTAGGGACATTTTGACTTGGGGACACTATTGATGCACCAATTACGTCCGCATCTCGGGGTCTCAATGTATTTTATAGACACAGGAAAGAGATAAGTACTGTATTAAATATGTAACTCGATGTTTTTCGAGAGGAAGTGAAGGACCACTCGGCCGAATGAACCCTTGCCTCCAATTTCAGCACCCTGTCATTTTGGACGCAATTTAAGGCTCAAAATTTCACCAATTAAAATGTCCTGCAACTCTTCTCTCTTTCCTTCAACAAAAATGTTTGCTTCCCAGACTCAAAACCTTCCAAGTTTTTTTTTCTAGTACTGTATCTCGAACTTTGACTTGAAGTGGTTTACTGCATATACAGTACAATACAAAACAGTATTCGAGATCGTGGCATAAGCTTTAGCTCGTAAGTAGGACGACGTATTAGTCTTCCTTAGCTTCACCTTCATTCATTTCCCGCTTCTGTTCCGCAGCACAACAGTTTATTTCCCTTTTTATTTCTTCTTTCCTTTTCTTTTTTTTTTCTTTCCAACGTGAGGTGGGCCACCCCGACCCGGGTTCTCCTTTTTTTTCTCTCTCCTCCCCGTGCCGAAACCCCACAGCTCAGAGCTTTTGTCGTGCGTCGGCTCCAACAAATTCCCATTTTCCGAGGGGCTGCTGCTGTGGGTTAGGTTCGGGTGTGGGGGGAACCACGTATTTTTGAAAACGATCGAAAATCAACTAAAGTTGTCAAGCTTTAATGCTTACTCGACAAATGTATCCCAGAACAGTATCCATGAGTTGCGTGTGCGAAAAAGCAGGAAATTTTCAAAAAGTACACTATGATATGTACATCATACAATATTCCAAATATGTGTCCCTCGTATTGAAAAATTAAAACTGCGCAAGCATTTTTCGGCAGTTTTAATTTCATCGAACGGAAACACGAAATTCATAACTCGACCGCTCAAAAACAAATTCTTCCCTAAGATTCTCGACCAAAAATGTCAGCATCCAAGGATTAAAATTCTCAAAGTAAGCACGTTTACAAAGCTGTCGACCGCCGCATGCAAAAAAACTTGAAAAAAATTAATCGCATAATTATATTTTTCTCCAACGCAGGATTTTTCAATGCATAAGATCATCTCCAGTTTAAATGTGCATCACAAGAAGAAAAAATCATCCATAAGTATTGGAAGAGATATACACTATACGATATTCCAAATATGTGTCCCTCGTATTGAAAAATTAAACTGCGAAAGCATTTTTCGGCAGTTTTCATTTCATCGAACGGAAACACGAAATTAATTACTCGACCGCTCAAAAACAAATTCTTCCCGAAGGTTCTCAACCAAAATTTCAGCATCCAAGGAATAAAATCCTCGAAGTAAGCATGTTCACTATTACAAAGCTGTCGACCGCCGCATGTAAGAAAACTCACGAAAAAACGAATCGCGAAGTTGTACTGCATATTCTTCTTCTAACACGCAATTTCTCCATGGAACAAACCGGCGAAAAAATGAGAACCCCGAAGTTCGGAGAGCGATTATATCCGCAGCAGAACGAGTATCGAGCGCGTGTTCGGTGTAATCTGGCCGGGAAATCAAGAGAAAGGCTTTATGAGTAAGCTGAGGATCATTAGGGAACTTCCTTCCCTCCGTTTTCCCGCTCATATGCACCCAAAGCGAACCCGAAAGTAATAATAACGAGGCCAGCCAGACGAGAAGCCACGCGAAAGAGCATTTTTCTCTAGTTTCCCTCTTCCTTTTTTTTTTTTTACCTACTGATTTTTATTTGTTTTAGCAAGGAAACAGCTGGCGGAAAATCCTTTTCTCCGTCGAAGCGCTCTTTCATGTGCGACTTCAAAGCACGGGTGCAGCCTTCCCTTCTCGACGAACCCGAAAACCCCCTCGTGGGTGCTTGACCCATTCTTCAAAGCGAACCCTTGGAATATTTTCTTAAACCTTCCAAGGTGGTGCTCATTCAGTGCAAAATGAAAGCGACGCAGTGCCTCTTTGCAAAGCATTTCCGCGTCGCGAAAAATTAATTGGCTTCCGATGAGGAGGCTTGCTACCTTTTCAAGAGTTATTTTCGCTTCCAATTACAAACAACAAACAAAAAATAAACTTCTGGCTTTTGTGGTAACTTGAATATGACTATGGTAATATGGGAAATCGAACATGAGGATCCTATTCGGAAATACGAGCATTCTACTGTTAATATTAGAGGAATCGAGCCTTTTACAGGATATTAACAAGAGAAGACCCCCTTATTTTTGATTGTCATTTAATCTGGCATTCCTCCGTGAACTCATTTGAATATACACATTGCGAACAACAAAAGTTCGAAATTACAGGAATGTAGTAGAGGCCGATTCGATTTCTTTCCTAGTGAATTGAACAACGGAGCAATTTGCATTCATGTTTTTATTCAATCGGATGTAGGGCTAGTTTGGAGAACAAATACTTCAGTAAAATTTCTTTCAAGAGAGAAAAAACTTTTTCCAAGTGTCGCTAGAATATTCTGCTCTTCTGCAGAAATACAGTACAGTACAACCATCCGATTTTTTCTGGTTATGGTGAGCTTTCAGATGAAAATTCGTGAACTTTCGCAATACAGTACGAAGTACTGCGAAATAAAAACTGCTAATTTTGGATTCGCAATTTTGTTCTCTTTGAAAACGAACTACGGCTTTGAAAATACAGTACTGTACTTTTTCCAAAGGCAAAACGGGAAAATTTCTTGGAATGGGCAGCTAATAAAAACTCAAATTTTCAAAGAATTCTTCATACTTTCCAGTGATGAAAAACCTTCGAGCATGAGGCAAAAAAGAAGCCGATTGCATTAAAATATGCTGCAGATGAATGGAAAATACGGAACTGACTACGTTTTTGATTACTTCTCCGAAGCCATTCACGCATTATACAGGTATTTTTCATGTACCACTCGATTGCACTTCCAGTCAAGTTTTTCTTCCAGTACTGTACAGTATTTTCATCCCTGAATGATCAAATGAAGTATACAAAGTAAGCGTGCAGGAGATATCGAGAGAACTAATATACTTTACTGTATAGTTGAACCTTAATAACTCGAATACCTCCCCATGTCCAATTTTCAATTTTTGTTTTCAAAACTCTGTTTGAATTTCCTTAGATAACAATGCATTAAAAACCTCCCTATATTAAGAGTTTCCTCTTCAAACCTCCATAATTCGAATTTTCTGTTGGCCTCTTGGCTATTATTTTATAGACACAGGAAAGAGATAAGTACTGTATTAAATATGTAACTCGATGTTTTTCGAAAGGAAGTGCAGGACCACTCGGCCGAATGAACCCTTGCCTCCAATTTCAGCCCCCTGACATTTAAGAAGCAATTTAAGGCTCAAAATGTCACCAATTAAAATGTCCTGCAATTCTCCTCTCTTTCCTTCAAAAAAAAAAATGTTAGCTTCCCTAACCTTCCTAGCTTTTTGTTTTGTTTTTGCTAGTACAGTATCTCGAACTTTGACTTGAAGTGGTTTACTGCATGTACAGTACAATACAAAACAGTATTCGAGATCGTGGCATAAGCTTTAGCTCGGAAGTAGGACGACGTATTAGTCTTCCTTAGCTTCACCTTCATTCATTTCCCGCTTCTGTTGCGCAGCACAACAGTTTATTTCCCTTTTTATTTCTTCTTTTCCTTTTCTTTTTTTTTCTTTCCAACATGAGGTGGGCCACCCCGACCCGGGTTCTCCTTTTTTTTTCTCTCTCCTCCCCGTGCCGAAACCCCACAGCTCAGAGCTTTTGTCGTGCGTCGGCTCCAACAAATTCCCATTTTCCGAGGGGCTGCTGCTGTGGGTTAGGTTCGGGTGTGGGGGGAACCGGGAAAGTATACATACACTGAGGCGGAACCCGCGTTGTGCGGCCCCAAATGAGCTCAGCTCCAGAGCAATGGAAGTTCCTCCTGCCCGAGATCACCCGGGTTCCTCTTTTTGCCTTCGCTCCGTGATCGACACGGACTGACAGTTTGCATCAGTTCCTCTTTCTTCCGAGGGATTCGTATCTGTCTGACCAAGGGTTCCAACACAAACTTTTTTCTCTTCTTTTTTTTACGACTGCTGCTGATGTTTATAAAATAAAAAGTACCCCATGACCATTTGTCTGTGGTAAGCAGGGTCACAATTCAGGTTGTTTGTCACTTGTGGAACTTCCTTCGAACAGCTCACTTAACTCGGAAATTTAATTTGGAAAACCAACCTTGTGATTGATGTAATGCGCATTTTACAATAACTGCGCCGTTCATTGAAAATGGAATGATTTTTTAAAATAAAGTGAAAAAGCGGCTGTGCGTCATAAGTGGGTATACAAATTTTCACACTGTAATTTTAAAGTTTATACTGCATTTTCAAAGTTGGTCATACTTGATTCTCACAGAATTCATTTAACCAATGTTAACAAAGAGTTAGTTTAATGGAAACAGTAGAAAATTAAATGAATGTGTGCTCCATTAACGTCAAAATTTTGATTCTGATGTTTTTTATTTTCAAACTTCGTCTTTTTTGGCACTAACCATGAGATGTGGACAGTTTTTATGCAAACTTCAAAACCAGAAAAACAGGTGCGCTTCTTACAGAAGGGCCTTGATACAGGAAAAAAGGAAGTATTGTACTGTAAAGGGTACACAGAAAAATTACCTACGGGAAAAAGATAGACCATGTTATAAGCTGGAGAAAGAAAGATTCATTTCAGAATAAGTAAAAAAAAAAAAAAAAAAAACGAAAGAAAGAAGTGGAAAATTTGCAAACCTATTTGTACAATTCGTGAACCAGATACAAATATTTTATTTCTCTTCATCTCCGTTTCGAAAACGAATCCAAAGATTGAAAGGGTAAATCAAGTGCCCAATTGGCATCTTTCCAACAGAAACGTGAACGTGATTGAATTGTTAATTAAATGCATTTGCGCATCATTTAATTCCAATATTTGAAAGCAAAAGAATATTGCTAAAAAAGCGCAGCATCCTGACATCGAAAAATGGCCTTTGAGTGGAATCAAAGGAAAGAATCCTCGCAGATACCTCGAAATTAATTCGTTACGCAACCTGTGGTATATTCTTGAATTTATCTTTTTTAATGCTGTTTTTGAGGCGAGAAATTTAAGCGAAGCCGTCAGTGAAGTTGCATACTTGTTATTATTTCGAAGTAACTTGGTGGAAAAGCCCTGCCGATCTTAATATGAAAAGCCTCAAGAGCGGTCTACCTCTCTGAAGACCTCCGTGGAATTCCGGATTTTATTGACCCATTGTGGTTTCCATCACGACCAACTGACATCCGCCCGCATTATTCAAGAAACGAAGGCATCGTCAAACCGCCGCATTTTAATCCTCGATTAATGAATTTTTTAAATAAAAAAAAAAACGGTTGATTCACTTTTTAAAAAAATAAAAAATAAACGACGTGATTCAAGTTCGCCGGAACTTTTTGTGACGTCCATCGAGTTTTCCCAGTCCGTTTCTCACTAGTGCGGAAAGCCCTTCTATGATGGAAATGATAGAACGAAACTCATAATCCATCAAGTTCATCACATCGGCGCTCATTCAGGCAAATCCGGGAATCTTTTTCTCGCTTTTTGTATTTTCTTGGAAATTTCTCCGAAGATTCCTCGAAGGGAACCATGGGGATCGATCATTCATTGCTTGAAGATTTCCTCTTGGGTCCCCCCTGGCCCACCCACCTGCTGAAGCCCTCCCGGAAATTGCCTACGAAAACGGACCCCCGATTCCGCTCCGGAAACCCTTTCGCAAACGAAAACCCCATCGAGAATGCAGAAATAAAAATCCTTGAATAAGTATAATCGATACTTCGTAAACTCGAGGAAAAAGGAAGAGCTTCTACTTAGAAAGCATAATTTGGCTACAACGATCAGGGTGCATTTTCGATTTTCCAGCATGAAGCGCACAATTGCTCTTGACGCATAATATTTTGATTATAGATTGTGTCCGGGCTCGAAATAAAAAGGTTGATCGTTCAAGAGATATTAAAAATGTTTCCCCCTGTCTAGATTTATTGGTAAAGTGCCTGTTTCTTGAGACATTAATTTTTAATTTTGGGGCAGATTTTTTCTATTTCATTTATCACGTGTCCTCAAGTCAAATCATCGGCATGTCGGGACTTCTATATGTCAAGTCCCCACCGTCAAAGTTTTGAAGTTAGCATAAAAACTGTCCCCATCTCATGGTTAGTGCCAAAAAAAATAAGAAGTTCGAAAATAAATTAAAAAAAATCAGAATCAAAATGTTGACGTTAATTGAGCACACATTCATTTAATTCTCTACTGTTTCCATTAAATTAACTCAAAATCTATTGAAATAAAGGCTATCCATGGGTCAAAAAAATCGCAAAAGTCCGAGATTACACAGTTGAGTCTCAAAACAGAACCGATAGCTTCTCGCATATTCGATTAACTGTGGGTAACCCCCGTCGACGGGACATCAATAATAGGGTGACGACCGATTGGATTAAGTGTGGAATGCCAGACGTCCTGTTCTGAGGGGGAGGACGAAGAAGGGTCACCAGAAAAACCCTTTGACTTCGCCAGGGTTTAAGCCCCTTTGAAACCGTGGCTGAAAAAAAAAGCCTTTGACCCTGCTGGCCAGCAAAAGATAAAATCAAAGAGGTATGTTCAGGGGACCAGGACAGTGCAGGAGACAACCGCGCGGAGACCACGGGGAATGGAAGAAACGGGAGACCACGGGGAATGGAAGGAACAGGAGAACACCGTGAATGGAAGGAAAGGGTGAAGGACAAATGTGATGTGCACCTTCATTTCGTCTGTTTTGTTAGAAGTTTTTTTGAACTTGAAAAGTCAGCCTGTTGCAAGCCAGGATGAACACAGAGCACAGCAAATTGTGGAACTATTTCTTATTACATATAAGAACATTTGTTAGAACATATCTTAGAACATTTGTTTAGTGTAAATTGTATATTTTTGATCATATTTTTGAAATTGTATAATGGGGTGCATAGACGTGAACGTCCCCGTAAGGCGTACCGAGTCTGGAACCCTGAAAATCGGCACAGCACGAGAAAAAATCCGCAGCCTTCTTAATATGGCACTGCCAGATGAATGGTGCTTTTTTTGGCGGTACGGACAAAGTCCCCCCTCGGGGAAAGGGCACGGATCACGGGTTGAAAGTATGGCAATATGCCGACCGATTGTCCTTCCATTCGACGGAGACTATATCCAAGTGCTTCTTCCTCAATGAACCCTGCAAAGGACATTTCTGTCTGATTCACTCCATTGCACTCGTGGAATGCCAGCGGGCTTGTTTATATGTACTGTTCAGGGTTCATTCCCGATAGGTTACCGCTGATTACCGGGTCCTGGGCTTCACGAAGGCATAAAAACCATCTGACGTCGCTCGTTATTCGGAAATACCGCGGAAACGATAATTACCGAGGTTAATAGAGCCGTTTATTCGCGGCAACCTGACTTGGAACCAGATGTCACTGTGAACCCGGCATTGTGATAAGAGAGAGTGATAAAATATTCCGGACAGCCTCGTTATCAATTTAATTGATTTCATAGCAACCTATCAATTAGAAAATATGGCATCCTGGTTTTTTTTTTCAAAATCACAATTAAAAGACTGTGATAACCACCGGAGAAAAGGAGTCTTCAACGACTGACTGAAAAATGAAACCAGAATGAGGATTCCTCAGTTGCGCAATAGAATGACGATGCATTTGGAGGAAAATTAGAAACTCAGCATGGGAACTTTCCCCAGACTTCAATTTTACACAACAAAGAAAATAAACCTGGCGAAACAGAATCTGTATTCGAATAACGTTCGTTTCATCCGTTTCGTTAGCTTCCGTTATTTGAAACTTTTTAAATTTATTCAGATGGATTTTATTTTTAATATCTTGTATATTACATCCCGTTTTCCAATTTGTTTCGTCCACCAAAGTTGAAATATAGCACTGCGGCAATATACATTTCGCTCAACACACGTGTGCATGCTCCAAAAATTTGCAAGCAGGTTAAGAAAAATCAAATATTAATAGCATTCAAATACATTAAAAAAATCTTCAAGTGAAATTCCCTACCTGAAACCTCTGTTCTGAAGAAAAATTGTATTATTGATCGAGACAACAGTTGCGGAGAGGATTCTATAAAATTACGCGTCAAAAATTCGCTTCGTTCAGCAAGAAGTTACCCCAGTCAGCAAGAAAACTCTTCAAAAATTAACCAGACATGCTCAAATTCTAAATTTTTTTTACACAGTTGGTTCATGAAATCCGATACAGAAACTTGGTTATACGGTACTTTACTCTACAAAGCACTTCATCTCGAATTGAGGTACGGACGAAACTCCTCATCTGTCCTTGCAAGTAAGTTGAATTAGTTTTCATCAAATCTACCAAGAATGTCTTAAGATGTAATCCACGCAAGAACCACGACGGAAAACTCATGGAATCGTCAAACTTGAAGCTGAAATCCAAGCTTTTAAAACGAAAACTGCTGTACCCCCGAAAGCTGGATTAAAAAGGGATCGCAAATTCGAGTTAATTTCCACATCTTAATAAACGTCGATGAGTAAATTTCAGATATAATTTTCCTCAAGAAACAAATAGTTATCTGACCTTGTACAACCTTGACGATCGTCGCACCGTTTCCCAATTTAAAAAAAATGAAGTTTTCAGCGCTTCGTCGTACCCAATACTTTTTCCCGCTTCCATATTTTTAATTATTCTGGGGGAAAAAAAACTTTGCAGGCATATTTCCGAGAACAATTCCAAGTTCCGCACGATTTTCAGTTCGACGATCCATCGCAAAAGCACGGGACGATCGTGCGACTCAACGGACTTTCACATCAAACCCGCCGACGTTATACACCACCCGGCAAAAAATACACATAAATGAAACCTAAAAAAGAAGGAACACAAAAAAAAAACCTTTCGAAAAATCTACCTTCCTATCGACAGGCAGCGAGAAGCCAGCAAGGTAAAAGAAGGGGGGGGGGAAAGAAGTAAAAAAGTGGTCGATCGGGTGGGTATCTATTGCCACGGGTCACGATTCCCGCATTCGTCCCAATCACGACACCGCGGCATGCCCCTAGGGGGTTCAAGCTCCTGCCAGCAATTTCTCCCTTCCCACGGCAGTAAAAATTTTATCACGACGGCGTGGTTCCGAACAGGGCTCCTCCTAAACTTCTCCCATCACGGACTCTTGTCATACAGACCATCGTAATAAAATTACGAAGAAAAAAAAAAAAAACCGCGACGAGCCGGTGAGAACAAGGCGTAACAGGCAGAGTACTTCAGTACCCATTTGCAACTCGAGGCTTGTTGTATTCAGATGAGATACACCGAGTTTCCGAGGATGGGACGGCGATTGGATCGGAGAGAAATGGTGAAGAATCCCGGCCACTTTAATGGAATTCTCGGGTAAAATTCTCGCATCAGAGATTCAAGTCATCATACATACATTTACTGTATATAACCCGGAAACAAAATACGTGAATAAATAAACTTCAAAGCGCGTCTCCAACACGCACACGCCGAAAAAAAAAGAAAAAAAGTGTCTCTGACTGGGTTCGAACAGTTCATTCACTCCGTATACTACGGAAAAAGAAAGGCATGCATGCACTCAGGCTCGAGCTGCATTATTCCGACCTCGCTCAACTGCAAAGACCAGTTCCCCTCAGCAAGTACAGTACAAGTGAGTAAGTGACTGACTGACTGAGTGCCTTTTGCGTCGTACTGATACAAAGCCGACAAGGCACGGACCCGAGATGAAGACCAGCGATTGCGCCCGACTCGACGAGACTCGAAGGCACGAGGAATTCGCATCCCGCAACTATAACTTCTTCATCGTCCGGAGCATTCATTGTTCTGCAAGCACCAACGCGGATTGCTACCATAAACGTCAAATGATAATCAACTGGTGAGAATGAACATGAGTTATTACTAATTTGTGAAATGAGACGATGAACTAATGTTCCGCAACCTTTTTGAGCCGCGGACCGGAAAATTTCCAAACAATTTTTTGAGGACCGACAAATTTTCAGAAAATGTTCCGCGGACTGGCAATGTTTCATAATTTTTTTTTGTGCGTAAGACTTAAAATGGTAGGTATTCTAAAAGTTTCTGCTTTTTTGAGAAAAATAAAGCTAAGAACCAATGAAGCAGCTGTAGCGGAATATAATCAAAAAATTATAAAGGTGGGAATCAAGTTTCCTCAGACTAAAAAATTCATATATTGTAATTCATTTCAGCAGGTTAAAAATTTGTCTTAAGTGTAATTTGGAGAAAAGCCAGCTTTTGCTTTCTTTCAGATAATTTCAGCTGTCATTGTCCTGCCAAAATTTTAGATAAATGCATCAGACTTGACTGCCGATTAACATCCAATTAAATGAACATCTTCCACATGATGAAGAAAATATTAGTACAGTATCATCATGTTGAAGACAATGATTCGATTCCCGATGTGGAATAAGACGATTGCATGACCAGAGAGTATCCCGAACTTAATGCATCAACGACCGACAGTGGTTGTCGGGTTGACAGCCAGGTGTCGCTTGGATCACTATAAGTAAAATACAGTACCACCAAACCTTATCACGAAGAATCTGATGCAAGCTTAACCCGAACTGACGAGCCCAATACAATACAGTACAGCGGGGCCATCGGCCATGAGCAAACGAACTTGATCAATTTTTGCGGGTTGGCTCGTTGCTCAAGGTATTCTTCAATTAAAGCACAATCTCCCGAAGTAACCTAATTGATTCATTGGTTCAAGAGTAACCAATTATAGAGGTAAAATGGAGAAAATAGGCATGAAAAAATTCGAAAACAGACGAGAATGCTCAGAAAACAATAATACAATACCTAACAAGTCGTAATTGAAATTTGTTTTCAAGCAAAATCAGAAGCTAGCACAAAGGGAATCCCAATTTTCAAAGATTTTATATTTCCCTTCGAATTGAAAATGTTAGTCTATTTTTTTTTCTCACATGGGAATACTACATATCTACACAAAATCAGAAAAATTTCTCCGCTATTTTTAGAATTTTAAAATAAAAGAAAATAAAAGTTGAATTTTATTATTATGGCAATACGGCGTCCGAACCCGGGTTCATTATGTTAGACGTTCGTTGCTCCAGGACCCACTGCACTTCATAACAAAGAAAAACAAGCATAATTCCGTTAAAGAAGTGTCGAACAATTAATACGACACTTATACGAGTTCATTAGCAAAGTAAATGGTACAGCTGGAGACTGCGGGTGGAAAACCGTTCGAATGGGGAACATTTCCAAGCCTCAAAAGAAAAACGAACTGAAAACATCAACTGATATGCAGCAGCAGACAATCCAATACAATGTCTCATCCTCAGTCGCACCATCAAACGAATAACAAATTCCACAAGTATAATCCCACGATCAAGATTTGCCACACACACACACACACAGACAGAATAAAATAAAAAAAGAGTAAAATCCTTCCAACATGCAGGGTAACGGGGAACAAACGAAAATTTCTCAGGAAAAAATCCCTCGGTATTATCCAGGTGGAATTCGGTTGCGGGGAAATGAGACATTTTTTTTTTTGACAAACAAAAATCGCGCCTAGCAGCCGCCAGCTGGGCGTTTCCCTCGGCGGCACAGACGAAACACGTTCCGATAAAATCCCTTCCAGATAACCACTAATCATTCACCCACACACATACTGTATGTATTTACAGTACGTACAACCAGTGCGTACGCGAATGCATGCATGCGTGGGGGATGAAAGGCGAGTACGCAGAAAAGGAATACAGTACCGTGCCACAATTATTATTATTTTTTTCCCTAGTCAAACGCGAGTCGAGGTCGGGTTCGTAATTTCTGTGTAAGTACTTCTACTGCGATTCTTATACACGCCATTCTCTTCACGCGCACGAAGAAAAGCAAGATTCGCTCTCGTGTTCACGCCCATGAAGGAACCGGGGAAAAATACAATCGATCCTCATCAAGTCGAACTTATTCAAGGGACCAGGGAAAAAATCGAGTTGAGAAGGTTTCAAATTTGGGAAACGAAAATGTGTGTTGGCACTGTTGGGGAAAGAAAGAAAGGATCAGACGAATTTGAAATTGGTGATATTCTGGGCCTTTAATTGCTTATCGCTTGGGTTGACAGGGTGCTAACGACGGAGGCAAGGGTTCATTTGCCCGATTAGTCTTTCGCTGCCTTCCGAAACACATCCAATTACAGTTTTATTGCTTTTCTCTTTCCTGAGTCGATAAAATAATCGCCAAAACACTTCCAGAAAAAGCAAGTCATTGAGATTTAAATTATCGAGGTACCGAAATCGCAGCAACTAGTCGAAAATAAGGCATGAACGACGAAATATTATTCTACTTTTCAAAACGAAAAATTGATTTCTCTGAAATTCAAATACCCTGGTATATAAAAATTCTAAAAGTACTCTCTTGATTAAGACAAAACAAAGATTCTGAAAAAATTGCTCAACACCCCACAGTTGAATTTCCCTTTGAAGGGTTCGAAGTGATTATGTTGTTAAATGAATCTCGACAACCTTAGAATCAACCTGATACTAAGATTGTGAAGCAAATGAACGCCACAAAAGAACGACTCTGCATGCACGACAAAATCCAAGGAAGCATAAATAAAATTCGTGGCAGAAATAATCTCGTCGTATAACCAGGGGAGAGAACCTTATGAGATTTTTTAAAATTGTTGTACATAGAAAATCGTCGTAAATACAGTCCACTTGTAAGTCCTTGAACCTGGCAAAACTATTTTAATTTGTATTTTATTTTTTTACTTAAAAAAAACAAGCATGCGTCCAACAACGAATGGGGTTTTTTGTACAGTATTCTAGTTAATTCATGCAATAGAATCCAAGATTCTACGGTGTAACAGCATCAAGGTAAGATATATCACGCACAGAAGAAGAACATAGGTGGACTTTCAACAGAATTCAAGAAACCAGAAAAAATCGTTGGGGAAAGAATTCTATCGCAGAGAACTACGAGATTTAAAAAAAAAACCGTTATTCAGAGAAAATGTTTTACAACGAAATGCAAGGGGCCAGAAAAATATCGTTGAAGATAGAATTTTGTCGCAGAGTATCCTTAAAACATGGCGGAAGAATCCCACATGACTTTTTGTTTTCGCCATTTTCCAGAGAAAATGGTCTGGAGACTAGATCGTTGCAGAAAAGGGTCCACCTTCAGAAAATACAAATGAATCGGCCCCAGGAAACACGGCAATTGGCGAAGAATCAAAGGCCCTCGAGAAGACATCAGCATCGGTTTCCATTCCTTATCCCCCAACGCCCCCGTTCCCCTTCCGTTTCTCCTAGAAACTTTCTAGAAGGACCCTCTTTCGTGGGAACTGGACCGGCTCATCAGCGCAATCCGCGCTCATTACACTTCTCTCCGATTTTCTCCCCCACGACGCCCACTGAGTCCCATCAAGATTGGACAGTGGCAGTGATCGATACGGGCTGCACTCGGGCACGATTTAAACCCGGGTGTCGATAAATCTTGGGGGAGCCTAGCAGAGAGACCGGGGTTCTCTTCCAATTCTAGAAAACGTCGTCCCCGCACATCGTACGTCCCCGGACGCCACCACACCTTGGCAGCCAAACAGCTGAGCGCTGCTCAACTGAGCGCCGTCCATCTGAGCGTCTCAAATAAAAAATAAATAAAAAATAATAATATTTTTCCATGTAGCACATATTTTAAATCTGTTGCTCCGTGGAGCTAATATAAGGTCTGCTTGTGAACATCACAAGTCTTCCGTGGATGCTCAAAACAATCAAATAAGGTAGTAAAGTTATGCATTTTGTGTTGAAAAAGGAATCGGCAAAAACACGTGAGGCCGTGTTCCACGAAATGAAGGTTATTTACAGACTTCTGTCCATTTTCGTTCGCCGCACAATTCATGTTTACAAAACAACAGGAAAAGTATCCTGCGGTAGTTTCGTCCCATGGTCACATTTTCCTCAAGGATCTGGTGCAAAAATCAGTTGGAAACAGGGTTTCTCAAGTTTAAAAAAAAAATGGTAACTCTTCGCTTTCCAAAGCCAAGTTTTCCGTTCATCTCCCTCATGTTTCTTCATGGATGCATCAGCAATTCATCGACAAAAAATTCATTTTCATAAAAAAAATAACTAATGTTCACATTAAGTACTCAACTTCAGACGTGGCAAACATTGGCACTGTTCAAGTGCATTGTAAAATAATGTTTGCACACTTGCACAGTTTTATGGATGGGAAAAAAGTGAAGATATTTGCTTTGAATCAAGTTCAGCATAAATATAATTGACCTGACGCTCAGTTTTTGTGGAGATTATCCGTTTGTATTTGTATTTTGAAAGACTTTGGATAGGCCTAAGGTCATGGCAAAGATTGGCAAGGTCGAAGAAGTGCATAAAAAATAACAAAAAACGTTTATTCGCTCTCACAGTTTTACTGAAGGAAAAAGTAATGAAGGTAAATGTTTACAAATTAAGTTCAGCATAAACGCATTAAGTTCAAGCTCAGTTTGATGACGCTCAGGTGTTTATTTATTTTTTATTTTTTCAAGACATAGGATAGGCCTGAGGTCATGTCAAAGATTGGCAGTGTTTAAGAGCATAAAACAATGGTCTTAAGCTTACACTCAAGAAAACATAATGAAGATGAATTTCTTTTTGAATCAAGTTGAACATAAATACACAGTATCATTATTGACCGGACGCTCAGTTCGGACGACGTTCAGTTGTCCCAAAATCCAAGTCGAGCTCGGGGCTTTCTCTCTCTCTCTCCCTCTCTTTCCGACCCAACTCATACCCCAACCACACCCGCCCGGGGCAGGCAAGAGGGAAACCAGGTCAGGCAAAGAGAGAAAGAGACCAATGGAAGTGATTTGCGACTAAATTCGTGGGAAATTGCAAAGACCGTGGTGATTTCGCCCCCAAAGACGCCTATTGATTTCGTTTGAACTTGAGGAAGAATAGCCCTCTGATGATCGCAACGAACTCTCACTTCTCTTCTTCCTTCCCATGAGAACCTCGGAAGGGTAAAAAAAAATGCTTACATACAACTTGTGGCAGAAAATTTCCCCATTTGTGTATACTATCAGATCATCCGTGGTTCAAGCAATCGTTAATTCCACTGATGATGCCTCAATTTGGCAGCGAATCTTAAGTCTACCACGATATTCTTGCAGCATGAGTCACAAACTCGACTTCTCTTGATCCTACATTTTCACTCTCTTTCAAAAAACGCTGATAATTCTTAATTCTGGGCATCATAATAATTTTAAAAGAAAATTTATAGCATTGTGTCGGAAATTTTTCGAACTCAATTCATGTAATTTTTGGAAATCTGGAAGAAGAAAGTCACTAAATCACATCCAATATTTGAGGCTCCATTGTGTGACAGAAGTATAATTATTCAGCCTTGGAACAATTTTTTTATACCATGCAAGTGAAAATCGTACGAGCCTTGGTCGAAATTACTAAATTTCACAGTGGAATAAAGTGGACCGATTTCATTATAAAAATTGCAGAAAGGAATATAATGTATTCTACAGATCATGAATAACGGTACTTCGCGGTAAATCTGAATACACTCGTTCAAGTTCAAAACGATCAAAAATTGTTCATGATCTCTTCTCTTCTTTTTCAAACAAAAACGACCAGAAAGTTTTAGTTGAATTGAAAGCTACGCCTTTTTAATGCGTATTACATCTGAGAGGTTGATGTTGGCCTTAGAGCCTTACTTGCTGATTTAATTGACTCCATCAGCGTTTTACTGTTTCTGAAACTGCCGCGTTTTAAATTTGCCTGCATTTATTCTTCAATTTAATCAGATTGACCAAATGCAGAGTACAGTATATCTTGATGGGAAGCACTATCGACTTTTCGGCAAGAAATACGTAAAATCCGTCTCCGATCAGAGGAAAGCAGTAAAGTACAGAAGTCGAATAAAAAATAATTAGTCAAATCATTGTAATTGTTGAGAGCTTGACGAGATGTCTGGCTTTTTTTTTTAAATCTTTTGCTTAACCGGCAAAACCATAGAACCACAGAACAAAGCTTCCAATCCTAGAAAGAAAAATAACAACAACAACAAAAAGCTGGCGAAATCGCAACGATCTCAGCTTTCAACAGCACAACTGATCCCCCCTAATTACTTGTTCTTCCTGTCGAGAGAAAATAGCTACAGCAGACGACATTTCCTGCAGATTGTCGCACACATGTTGTTGCCATCAGATTTCGTGTCTAGTATAGATACACCAAACAACAACAACAAAAAATAAAACTTTGGCCCTAGCCCCCCCTCGAGCTGCAATAATTCACCCAGATCGTCGCCCTCGCTGTCGCGTTTCATTCCTCCTAATGACCGGGTCTCCTTCTTTAATGTCTTCGGGGCCCCCCAACAGAGGTTACTCAATGCTACTAAAAGGTACTCAAAAAGAACTTTGTCATTTTACGTCTAAATGCGAAGTGAGCCTGTAAAATAAAAAGGAGCTCCCCTATCTCTCTCTCTCCCTTTCTTTTCGTTGCTGCCAATAAATAGGCTGACGCTTCTCATCCCAAAAGTGGCCCCCGCTGAGAGCAAGAGACGTTTTGTCCCTGTGTATGTATAAGGAGGGATTTTTGCTCGAGGGCTTTTCTTTTCCTTCTTCTTCTCCCTTTGAGAATATGTACAGTTGATGGATCGCCGTCGTATGACTCCCGAGTTTTTTTTCCTCCGAGGGCATCAGATTGCCATATTTTATTTCGAGAGAAAATTTTCACAGCCACGAGACCAAATGTGAATCGGATTTGACAAGAATCTGACCGAAATGGGGGGGACCAGAAACTTTCACCACGAACGCATGAGTCACGCTTTCGCGAAAATCGCATCTTTGAAATTCGCTCTACTGTAGGTGAACTGCTTATTGACACTTTCAAATATGAATTTTGGTACTTCGAGGCAGTGTTCCCCGACCCGTGGTCCGAAATTGGGAAATTTTTTTTCAGCATGAAAAGTTCATCAGGAATAGCAATTAAGTCTGTTAACTTTATATAAAAATTTCAAAAAGACAATGACAGAAGAAATTATCTCATGTAAAATAAAAGTTGGCTTTTCTCCTAATGAAGCTTCAGGCAAATTTTCACCAGCTCACATGCTTGTAAATTATTTTACTTTTTTTCCTTTTGAAAAACCTTACACCAAGTCCACCATTCTAATTTTGGATTACGTTCAGCTATGCTGCTTCGTTGGTGCTCAACTCTTTTTTTTTCAAAAAAGCAGAAACTTTTGAATACCTACCATAAATTTTTTTCAAGCAAATCTTTTCTGAATCTGCAAAAAACTGTACGAAACTTTGCCGGTCCGCAGATAATTTTTCAGAAATTCTCCGGCTCACGAGCCCAAAAAGGTTGGGGAAACACTGTTCTGGACTGCGAATTGACAGAATGCCTGAGTTTAATTTGTTCCACTGTACTTTCATCAGATCAGTTCTTTCACTGGGTTCCATCAATGCCCAACACGAGAGGCCCACAGTTGATATGGAAAAAATAAAATCAGAGTCATTTGAGCAAGCGATTCTCGGAACCGGTAAAGAGGCATTCGACCGAGTCGAGCATTAATTAAACTTCCTTAATTGCTGCCCAACCCACGCACGTCCGAATGACTTCATCAACTAAAACCCCGTCGAACGTTCGAGATCTACAACACCTGCGTCCAAAAACGGCAACCCCGAAGGAAAGAGAAGCTTCTCGCGTGCCCGAAAATGGGCTAATAATCCGAGTCATTAGACCCAGCAGCTTCGCCTCAGCGACCCATAAAAGGGGTGACGTGGAGAGCACAGTTCTTTCAAGTCATGAGGGGTTTGCTCATTTCTGGGCAATGCATTCATCTTCAACATCCGATAGATGGCGTATTATGAGCGCACGAAATACAATACAGTGCATAACATCATTCATTCGATTCGTTTTTGTTTGTGTTTTTTCAGAGACTGAAGTGAAAGTTCTGAGTTTAAATGCAAGTTGAGTGAACGTCGATTTCGTCAGATAGGGAAAACGAATTTCTTCGGCAAAAAAAACGACGTGCATTTTGTCCACGGGCAACTTGAAAACCATAAATTAACCTACTAAAATAAAAAATACGCAAGAAGTAAGACTGCATTTAATGTGCCATAAACTCTAAGACTAATAAGGTCTTTAACCTTGTAATTACAAACCATAGTTCAAGCAGGAGAATTCGAGTGAATAACCTGTGCAAATTAGGGTAAAGGCCAATTTATTCTTAAGTTGCATATCTCAACATTTTTTAGTTTCTTTTCCGTTGAATTCTTTGAACAGTTTCACTATTTTATTCATTTGGATTCCTTGGCATTCAGAATCATACAATTTATTATTGTGGTAAGTCTAGCAAAATTTCAGTCGTATATTTTCCCACATCAAACGGAAGTAAATTACGTGTTCGTGACTTCGGTTGGAATTACGAGGTGTTCTGCTCTTTTTCTTCCATAACGAATGAAAATTTGGACAGTTCGATTACATTTCCCTAATTCCGGATAAGTGAAGAGTTCAACATTGTCTGAACAATATTTTATATAATTTGGGGGGTGGGGGGGGGTTCTTCAAACAGTTTTACTTTTTCACTTTTTTTGGATACCTTGGCATTCAAATAATCATACATCTTATTGTTTTTTTACGCCTAGCAAATCTTCAGTTTTATTTTTCCAGATGATACGGAGGAACATTTCAAGTGACTTCGGTTAAAATTACGGGCTGTGCTGTTCTTTTTCTTCCAGAATTAAAGAAAATTTGGACAGTTTAATTACATTTCTGGATAATTAAAGAGTTCAAGTGTCTCAAAAGTACAATATTTACTGGTATTTTATTTTTTGAGGTATTCGTTGAACAGTTTTACTTTTTTTTAATTTCTTGACATGCTTTCACTTCGCCGCGAAGCTCGGAAGTGTCCGAATGAAGAGCAGCTCAGTTTAGTCGGCAAAGCAGCAAGTTCGAAACAGGGAAATGACGCCCGAAACAGGCAGCGAAGAGATGGGTACGATGACAACGACGACGGCGTTTCCCCAGCCCGCAGGGCCCGTTTCGCAACGGAGCCCAGATAAGTATCTGGATCACGTCGCCAGCGAGGAACTCAACTCGCATCCATTTACTCACTGCACTGACGTCTCGAGAGTCCTCAAGCTTTTGGGGGAATTAGGCGTAGCGAAATGTCCTCGTTCTTGTTAATTTCACACCGAGACCCCGACATACGGACGATTCAACTCAGGGGCACTTGAAACTCGAAAAATCAGCTCAAAATGTCCAGAAAATGTCTCGAGCTACAGCTTTTTCGAATATTTATCAAAAATTGAAAAACGTTATTCTACAACATTTTGATATCTCTTGATTAAAACTGACCTACTGTAGTTAATTCAAAAACATTAAAATGCATTCCATTAAAAATAAACTCCCATTCGTAATCAGAAACAAACTGATATTGCGCTTCTTTTTGCGGAGTTTTTTTCTTCTTCATCATCCATGCAGAGTACAGCAAGACCTTGTCCTGTTCTTTGCTTCTTTGAGTTCCTTTTGATGCCGTAAGATCTGATTCAATGTTATTTTCTTATGCAGTTATTTTTACATCTTGAAATCGAAGAAAACAAGTTTTATCCATTTTTCGGGGGAAATTATTCCTAATTTTTGACGAACACGAGATCCAATTAAATATGTTTGCTTTGGCGTCTATGGGAAAACATGATCCAACATGAGGACGCTCCGACACAGCGAACAAATCAGGCCCAACATCCGGACATTGGATTGATTTAGGGATACTTGAGAGATTTTTCCAAAAATCCAAACAATTTATTTTTTTCATTTCGATACCTTTTGAAGAAATCAAGCAATTTATTTTCACAAAGAGTGAAAAAATATTTTATGATAAATTTACTATAATTCATAATCAAAAGTAAGCAGATTTT
>CAJPEX010002363.1:0-22517 GCA_905338405.1 Notodromas monacha
CCTTTATAGTCTCAATTTCTTAATTGGAAGGAAGCATTACATGTGCATTTGAATGGTTCCTGAACTTTCAAACACATCAAATAAATAAAAAATGCGGAGAAAATTCATATTTTTCTATGATAAAAAATGCCTGAATGTATCTGCATATTTCAAAATTATTTAACTGCTTTGCAATGAGACCCTAGTCTGGCAGCAGATTATGGTCAAATTTCAAGGTACCACCTGTACTGTACAACATTCCCTTTCAGCTCTATAAATGGCTCAATTTCAATACAAACCCATTTTCTTCTGTGCATGGCACCAAGAGTTATATATTCAGTGTATTGGAGGATGTTTTCGTTCCACTGCACAGGGTCTCACATCATATGATGCCTGATGAAATCATGCAGTCATACCAAAAGATTGGCCAGCATAAAAATTTGTGTGAGACTTGATAAATGTTTGCATCCACATTTAGCTCAAATGAATCTGTTTCCAAATCAAATCAAAATAATTGCCTTATGCTATAATTTTCTCTTTTTTTGTAATCTAAAAAAAGATGGCTTCTTTTGCATTCGCATGCAGTGTTGTGCATTTTATTTTATTGTCCATATAGTGAATTATTGTTTTTCATTCTAATGTACCAGAATGTGTTTGGATGGTTGAGTGGGGCAGAGCGGGGGGGGGGGTGTGGGAAACATTTTTAAAACCCCATAAATGCTGACAAGCGTAAAATAAAGCTTTTATGTCAATCAATCAATCAAAATCAAATCAATCTAGTATATTATTCAGAAACACCTTGAATTGATTCACAGTAGGCGCATGGACCCCCAGTGCCGCCCTAGTGTTCTAGTGGGCGGTGATGTGGTCGAACCCCTGCGCGTACACGAACGCGCACCCCGCCCGTGTCCGTTCAGACGGTCGGTCGGTTCCACTGCGCGTTTGTGGTGACGACCCTCGACACCGTTGGGACGCGCGCGGCTCCCGGGGGAGCCGGTCCTTTCAATTGTCTCGCGCATGCCCAGCTGTTGCATCTCGCCCGCTGACGGCTCGGGGGAAAATAATTGCCCTACCTGAATTGCTCCCTGTCCCACCTCCGAGCGTCAAATAGAGATCATTTTTTCCTTCTGCTTCTTCTTCTTCTTCTTAGCCTCTACAAGCAGAAGGTCATCGACCAGAAGCACTCCCTGCCGCATTCGAGGCATAAATTCCAGTTCCCCTCATTTCCAGGCTCAGGAATAAACAAATCTCACTCCTATGCGCGAACCCCATTTTCAATTCACAAAAAACCTGGAAGTGTGCAGGAACCTCCTTGAGAAGCTGCATGTCTACTGAGGGGAGGAGCCATGTGCCACTCAGAAACAGGCTCATCAAGGTAATCTGTCATCACTCGTGTTTATATAAAGTTATTTTATTTTAGTTTATTCAGTATGGTGATATTGAAGTGAGTTTCACATCTTCAAGTAAAAAAAATCTTTAGTTCAAATTTCCATTGAATCCCCATAAGACCACTCGTAAGACCGAACTTCAAGTTCAATGGAAAAACGAATGTGATTTTACTCTACTCTGTTTTACATAGGTCTTTCGAATTTGTAACACCTTCATTTAAACCGTAAGGAAGAACTTGGTGATGTAAACATATAGGGTAATTCAGATTCACGTATTAATGTGTCCCATTTCTTACAATATTGAAGGTTTTCAAACTCGTTATTCTTTCTTGGAAAAAGGAGGAGTTGGTTCTAGAACCAATCTCACGTCGCCAATTCCCTGGAAATCAATCAAAAACATTTTTTTTCATGTAGCCCTGGTTGGAAAAGGAGGGTCCAAGTTGTCCACTCACGCAGGAGACAAAGGAAAGCCCTAGATGAAAGAAAATTGAGTTTAATGATGACTCCAGGAATTATAGATTTGTCCTTCTCTGGCGAGGATAGTCGTGAGAATCCCTGCGTGAGCTCAGCGAAAATTGAAGGGGGCCGGGATGATGAGGAATTTTTCGTCTGTTGTTTGTCCCGAGTCCCTACGGCGTCAAGCAGTTTCACTACCGGGTGTCGAAAAGACGGTTTTTGCACAACGCATTTCTGGTTGTTTTTTTTTTTTGCCTGAAAAGTTAGAGGCAGACTTTTTTTATTTTATCTTCCTTGCTGCATCTTGGTTATTCTTCTTTCTGAGAATCTGCGCCGCCGCACCTGATTGGTTGAAACTCTTGAAAGGCACAGATTAAAATATTGAGTATGCAATTAACATGGCTGCAGACTCAATTAAGAACACTCAATTGAATATTGTGATATCTGAGGAATATACTGTATAATTTATAATGCAAGAGAATTAATTGATTTAGGTTCTGCCAAAAGCAGGTAAAAATAAAAATAATATAACACTGTAAATTTCATCTTTCTGACTTTATTCCAGTATTCCTGTCAAATTACTCAGATTCTTTATATGTGTCCAAGATTAAAAGCAACTTCTCACTTTTAAGCATTTTATGACTTACCTCAAAATCATTTCCCTGCCTCTGATTTTTCTGTCTCCGATTTTTCCTGGATGTAATTTCTCCTTTGTCTAATTTTCCCTATCTCAAATTTTCAATGTTTCTATTTTTCCAGTCCTTATTTTTCTCCAATTGTCTATATTTGAAAATAGTTTGACATCTCTTGAAATACCAATTTAAATTTGATTTTTCTTTGCACCTTTTTCAACATGTACAGTACTTTATATGTATTTGAAAAAATTAATTTGTCTCTTGATCCAAGAATTGAAGCACACACTAGAAGATTAAATTTGCAACTTTTCTTCAAAAGCTAGCACTGTAGTTTTGATGCCTCTTGAAACATTTTTGCCTGATTTGGGGTCTTTACATTGATGGTTTGAGTTTTTTTCATTAATTTCCCAATAGGATATAATGAAAAATCATTCAATGTTGGAAGAGATGGTTTTCCATCTCTTCCAAGTTACATGTTAACCCTTGGATGGCAGAGGGTTCTTTCCCATTGCCGGCCAAAATTGGATTATTTTTGTATGCTGGGGCATTTTAAGTTTTCTAAAGGTCAGAAAAGACCTTCCAGGTGGGCTGAGGATTAATCCAAGAAAAGCCCATTGCTTAGCATAGCAATTTTTTTTTTAGTAATAAGCGATGAATTGCGAAACGTTCTCCTGAACAATTATAGTAATGTAATATATCTTATTACAATTTCTCTGATCGAATTGATGTGTTTTCTTTAATGGAAAATACTGCACGCCATTTTTAAAGTATAAATACTGAAAAGTCTTCCTCGATTTGAACGTTGGAGATCGAGTTCCAAACGTTCAGGGATCATGAAATTCCATAAAGAGAAAGGTAAATAAAAATTCCATGATTTAGATCTTTAAAATCACGTTTCTAAACACATTGCCAAAAGAAAAACGACATGTCTGCCACTGAATAGGTTCATGTAAATATTGTAACGACTACGTGACCCAGCCAACTGGGCATCATAAAACTCAGCGCATACCAACTTATATACAATACTGATGTACATCATTCAGTGCTGTTTAATGAAATTATTTGTTCGTGGAAGAAGGCTTTCCTTTGAACTGTGAGATTAGCTTCATTTCACTGAATATGCTTTCATAAAAATTCTGAGAGAGAGAGTTAAATTCATTGTCCTATACATGGGATTATTGAGCTGATGGATGCCACTGTGCAACCAAAGCAGTGACACATTGTAGCACCTGCTTCAGCCATGTGATGTCAGCAGTTGCTCCAATTTGGACTAATTTGAGTCAAATTGTATGGTGAGAAGGAGGGAGAAGAGCATTGCCAAAACTTGGGCTTTGACAGTCACCAAAATGGCAGTCATGTACTGTACCATCTTTCAGAGAGAAAGGAACTCAGGACTCTGTTAAGAGCTTCTGCATGATTAATTTGTGCAACATTTTGTGAGATTTGTTTGGTGTGTCTATTCTGGTGGCGTATTTTATCCTTGCCCCACTGAGTATATGTGTTTAGTCCAATACTTTGTCTTCTGATGAATACCAAACTGCTTTCAAAGGGGGAGACATTCTCTATGGACCGGTGTATTACCGACTTAGTTAAAAGTTAATAAAAGAACGTTAGAAAATGAAAACAACTTGTGACCGGACTGTCACCACAACAACTTTCTTTCAGGAGTCTGAAACGCCAAATTTCCTGTCATGGCCAGGATTCGCTGCTTTAAAATACATACACTAAATTGCTTGTCTTTAGTGAGAAGACAAGCAATCTTGCAACTTGAGAAGAGAAAATTCAAAACAAGGGAACAGCTGCAGGGAGAAAACCATGTGTGCTTCCTTGAAGCAAGGTGCAAATTAAAAAAGAGATCCTTGAAACAAACCGAAGCATCATGCTGGCCAGAATTTGCTGCATTAAAAGGTATAAAAATTTTCTGCATTTTCATAGCCTTTTTTTAAGGAGTTCAGATAAAACTGTTCAGAACAAGTCAGCGCATTGATCTGAGACGCTCAGTTTGTGCGGCGCTCAGTTGGACTCAGCGCTCACTTGACCACTTGACCCTGCACCCAAGGGCTCACCCCCTCCCATAGTTTCCCTGAAAGCAATTTGCCTTCCCCAATATCTCCCCGGGTGTCGGAGAAAATAGGGGGTCGTGTCTGTGTGTTGGGGTAAACAGGGCGGATTGTGCCATTCCTGCTGTCCTCCCTGTGTCCCTAATCCGTTCCACATTGGCAGGATGAAAACGTTTCTCATGAAAATGCGCGAATGCCGAGGATATTTTCTTTTTTTTGCCTGCCCATGGATTTGTTCCTGGATAAACGTTTATGGACGTGCTCCTCAAATGTCTGTCCGATCTGCATTCCAGCCGAAAGTGCTTTTTTATCCCTTGGTTTTTAGAGTGACAAAGTGGCTCAGTCCTCCATTATCATGGGTTCTGGGTTTGTGCTCCGCGGAGCCCTGGAAGGGATCCTCAATAATTCATTGGGGCTTGGCAGATGCTGAAAAAATTTTGAAGTGAAAGGTGGGTTCACACATAAAATGGGCAATAATTTGGTCATCAAGATTATTTACAAAAGTGTTGTAAACTGGGTATATTCATGGTAAGAGCTCTTCAAGTCAATCTTCAAGGGACCCAAAAAATGAGTTGGGGCAGTTTTGAGTTCCAGAAACAAGCATTTGTGCTGGGGAACAGAGGAAAGAATGACAGGAAATGATACGTTTTTATATTTTGGGTCTTGGTTTGCTTCATAAATGAGTTCACAAGATGCTATCCTTGAAGGTAAGGGTTCATTTGTCCAATTAATATTTTTGCTTTGTTTTAAAACATATCAAGTTAAATTTTTATTGATTTTCTCTTTCCTGCTTCAATAAAAGGCCTTGAGGGGAATTTGAGTTCTAGAGGATTGATGGGGAAGCCTTTCAATGAGAAAGGTTTTCAATGAGTTAATTCTAAGGGGATTTAGACAGTGGCTTGAAAATAATTAACCAGGAGAGTTATTTGACGTGGGGAGTTTTGATTGATCAATGTTCTATTGCATTTTCAAGACATCAGACAGGTAAAAGAAGTTGAATTTTCTGAGGCCCTTTTGCTACTATTTACTTGTAACATGAAAGAGAAAATCAATAAAACAAATGATTTGATGCATCTTGAAAGGAAGTGAAAGACTAATTGAACAAATTAATCCATGTGCCAAAGTTCAACAAGCAGTAAACTTATTAAGAAGCAAGTTTAGGCCCAAAATTTCCTCATGTACAATTTCTTGCAATTTTTTTTTTACTTATCCTTGCAGCAAAAATGTTTGTTTCCTTAACTCAAAACATCCAAAAATCAAATCCCTATTAAATTTTTCTTGGTCTCTAGAAATCCAGCTTAGAGAGGTTCAACCGGAGACACTGAATCTAATGTTTCAAAGCATAAACCACAAAAACCTTGAAATATGAAGAAAGGACAAAAATTCATTCACCAGAATCAATTTGCGTAGTTAACTCTTGACTTAAACAACATCCGTTTCGCAAACTGAGGTCCTCATTTGGCGATATCGCCTATCTGTCCGTCACATGCAAATCCCCTGCATTGCACATGAGGAATTTGTTTTTCTTTTTTTTAAATTGAAATTCTGGTAAAAAAATATATATATAATGCAAAAACGGGATTTGTAACAACCCCAGGGGGGGTATATGTCCTTTGCGCACCGCAAACTCGGTTAACACACACACAAAGGGGAGGGGCTTACCAACCAAAGGCGTTAGTTTTGTCCTAGTTGCGACCCGTGTGCGCAGTTACCGAGTTCGAGCAGAAGAAAATCCGACAGGCATCCGGAAGAACCCCAGGATTTTTGACACCCTGCGTGAAAACTTGGGTTCCTTTCGCCCCCCGACAAACACGGAGCGCCTTTTGATGAGGTTGGGTTCCCGAATTCTCGTGTTTACTTGGATTCGCTAGCATATGTGAGGCAAACAACACACGATAGGTTCGAGTCAGGACTCGGGAGTTGTTCCACCTGATGAGAATAAACCGGAAAATCTTATCGCACTTTTAACCGTGTTTGCTTTGTCCCCTTTTGTAAAAGGTGTTTGCTGATCGATAAAATTTATTGTCAGGGATGCGCCGCGCAAGTTTACAGTTTTTAGGTATACGAACAAATCAGAAGCTTGCTAAAGAAATCAAATGAACAAAAAATCAAGCAATCAAAATCACGCGCATTCCTCATTCACAGCTTTTCTCCTGATTCCGAAGTCTGTTTAAAAGAGGACGACTGAATTTAATAAAAATAAAAAGTAAGACTCTTTAAGTAAGAAGTTCGGGTGGTAAGATTAAAAAACTACTGTCAGTCGATACTGACGAGTAATAACCACCTCAACTTAATTTTTGCAAAAAAGCAAAAACTTTTAAATACAGTACCTTTCATAAAGTCTTTCAAGCAAAATATGTTGAATTTGCCAAAATTTTATGAAACTTTGCCAGTCTGCAGAAAAATATTTGGGAATTTTCCAGTCCCCCAAAAGATTATGTAGAAATTTGCTGGTTCACAGGCCCAAAAAGGTTGGGGATCAAATGACATGATCAGATAGTCTTGAATGGATTTTCTGTGAAATTTTATGGTCTCACGTGATTTAAAAATTTTCATTGAGTAGAGTTTTTGTTCAAAGTTGAACACAGAAAATAGTAAGCCACAGCTTTTCCAGTACATCCCCAATGATTTGGGTTGTTGTACCAAACCACTATCATTAAAAGATGGATGAGTAGAAAGGTTTCATTGTTTCCTCAAATAACAGTTTAAAATTCTTGTTTAAAAGCTAAAATTATGAATTCTTCAGCTCATTGCACACATTTTTATGATGATGAACTTGTTGGTATATTATTAGATGCTTTCCCCTTTCCTGTATGCTAGAATTCATCCAATGCAAAAATGTAAATGCTGAGCTTTTTGCACAGAAAATTTATCATTGCATGAAGTAAGATTGCAATTTATCTGGCTTTACTTTAGAATTTATAAATGGTTAATTGCTAAAAGTGTGTTTAAAGCAATAGCGGTCTATTTCAGGGAACACGCAGTTCTTGAAAGAATAAATTATCTTCTTACGAATATATTTTCTGTTTGTTTCAGCCTATACTTTTGTAAGATCTGTATATTTTCTCAAAGTTTATGAAGAAGAATTGAAAAAAGGAAATTACATTTTCAAATTTATTTATTATTTAATCAAAAGAAGTCGCTTTTTTCGCAGTTCCCTACTAAATCTCAGTCCTACATGCTCAAAGAATGAAAAAATTCACTCAAAGAGATTATTTTAACGAATTTTTTCCTCAGCAGGGAGTTCATTGAAGCAAGACTTTACTGAATTTCAAAACGTGTATATACGATGAGAACAATTTTCAAGAAATTTTTAATCAACTGTCTCTTTTAAACTGCTCATGGAGCCCAGACACAGCCTGTAACTATATTCTGGAGACAAAAGATGATGGAATGAGGGTTTCAGATCACGAAGGACACCCAGTCAATGCCTCTGCTTCAGGATTACCGGTTTGTTAAGTAGAAGGACGTCCTACCTTTGATCGACTCCAATTAAGTTCAGGTCATTTGGCAACTTGCTGACGACCGACGCTATAGTCTGTTCTTACACCGACTACTGTACAGTCATGACAGGACTCTTCTGTCCCAAATTCCGAACATTGACACCAAGCCCACCAGTGACTTAAGTGGTCAATTCCACTTATTTTCACCAAGGGCATAAGCTTGACAAAATTTTTTTTTTTACGTGAGATGAAAAAAAAAGCGGCGGTTTAGTGAGAAAGAGCTTCCTACGTATTTTTTCAAGGCGGAATTCAAATACGTGGTCCATTTAGGTATTCCGTCAGATGTTCTTTCTGCGCATAATTCGCTGTTTCGCCGTCTTTAAAAAACCAGAGGAGTCAAAAGTTCAAGAGCTTTTCAGCAGGAAAAATCACCCGGCGACGGAAAATTTTTTTTCTTCTTCTTCTGATACTGTGGGAACTTGAAGCGAATCCTTGACCTGCTGTTCTTGATCCGAGTTATATCAGTCATTCTGTCCCCTTTCTGAAAGCAAACTTTTTCAAGATTTAAATTTTTTACGCTAAAAAACATCAAATAATTTTCCTCGGAGCTGTTTTTCATGGAATTTCCCCCTTCGAGTCCATCAGTCTGGTTGATCAAAGGACCGACATTCTTGGGCAGCGTTTAAAACCGGCCCCGGAGTGGTTTTTTCCCAGGTTTTTTTTTTTTCAAATAACCTTATATACTTTTAATCATTTTACTTTGGGTCTTATCGTAAGTCGGGACTCCACTGATTGCCCAGAGGGAGGAATTAGTCCAGATTTGGTACCCGCATCCGGAGGAATTCCAGCCTCTTACTCTCTGATCTTTGCATGAAAATCCTCTAAGAGGCTTATTCTGGTGCATCGGTCTTGATCTCAAATGAAGCAGGGTACACTCCCATTAACCTAGTGCCAAAGACTAATAATTAACTTGAAGTTTCTCAAAGGCTCAAATGAAGGGGCTAGACTGCACTTAAAATTTGTTTCGCTGCCTAGGAAACCTTTTAATCGGTATCATCAACGGTTGTCTCATTTCTTTCAATGCACCTTAGAAAAAAAGAAGAATGTGTCTGTCGTCCAACTGTTTGAAATTTGTTTTAATCAATTGGATTCTTTTCTCGAAACATTCTCCAGTGGTTTGAAATCATTTCTCTTCATTCTGAGAATAATGTCGATTTTGGCACGCTGTTCGTTTTTTTTTTTTGCGGAAGTATTTCACAATTATAAATTCTGACGGTTTTAACTCTTCAAAAATGACCGATGAACTAGAAAAACGTGAAGATCAATGATGGGGAAGATTTTTCTCCACTGATACCACGAAGGAAATTATCATGATCATCAACTGCGAAATCATGCATGGATGGAAGCGATTAATGATTTATGTTCTATTGGCTAATTTTTTTCCTACCTTCGTTCATAGAATCAAAATCAGAAGAATATAATATTTAAAACCACGTTTCAAGAGGCCGGAAATGATTCTAATGATCCAGCCATTTCCATCATTGCATGATTTTTGAACAGATGCTCTTTTCAATTTATTTCAACGTGACTGATGAGGTACGAATTAAAATTGTCAAGTCCTTATTTTCCGTAGAAATCTAGCACCTTTAATGATGCAATTATTTTTTTCTCCTCGCAAGTTTTTGAAAAAATTGAGAGGGGGAATCGTGCATCAAAAAACAGTTTACATGTTTAGTAAAATATATTCTGCAGTGACGGGATTGGGTCAATTGGCAGAACACTTCAGCAGACTGATGATGTTCAAAATGCAATTTTCAAAAGCTACCGAAAAGAAAAATTTGATGACCTTAAATCAAATTGGTTCTAAAACCAGATTTAAATTGTATTCATCATTAATTTTAGTTTTAAAAGTTTTCAATTGCTGTTGTTCTGAAAATACTGTATATCATTTTTAATGATTGAAATAATGGAACATGAGGATGTGCATCTTACGAAAGATTAGAATTCCATGAAACTTTCTTGCAAAAAACCCTGGTGCCTCAAGGGCAATTGGTCCTTGAGTAAATAAAGAACTTTGTCAAGCTACTGTATTGGCAGTTTTTTTTAAATGTTTACTGTACTTTCTAGGCGGATTGAATTATTTTTCTCTGACACCGAGCATTCGTTTCTTTCTCAAAGAAAATCTGTCGACTGCACAGAGTTAAAAATGATGCATTAGCCAAGCATAATTCCTCCGGAAGCAGATGATCGATTTATTTAAGTAGACAAGAAGATGTGCTCCTGAATGGCGGGGGTCAAGGCTCGTCCACCTGCAGCAACAGAAAGAGAGCCGGGTTTTTTGTTCTTTCTTACGTTCTCGTGCTTCCCACAGCAGGGAGCTGCAAGAGTTTTCCTCCCAGGGACAGGAAAACCCTGGGACCCGTGGGGGAGCCCTTTCCTCAAAAAGGGCACACTCCGAAGTTTAGAAAATACTGTACTATACATGCCTGTTTTATTTTCAGAATCGAGTGATTTGAAATGAGAGAACCCTGTGCTCATCGGGACATAATTATCTCCGGCTATCGTCTCCAGATTTATAAACGTCATCAAATGTCTTGCAGTTGTGCCCGTAATCCTTGTATTGTGCATTAAAATATGTCTGAATGTTAGCAGGGTTTTCGTTTACTTTGAAAATAATGCATCTGGAGCTAGAATTTTCCGGATTTTGGGTCCCACAGTATTTCACGTACCGCGCACGGTAATTTGATATTAAACATATGTGGAGCATATGTATTCAATTCTTAACATTCTGCTTGAGAAGTTTCGCCGACACGTTTTCATCGTATCAGGAAAATCAGAAATTATCAGGAAAACGTGTTGCGCAGTAAATAGTGCAGATATGATTTACATTTGATGATGAATGAGGCACGGTACTTTTGATACCAGGAAGTAATTTCTCAGCTTCATTTTTGCTTCAAGATCAGAAGTTAAAAATTCAAAACTTGTTTTGCAAAATATATGCAATGCAGAGAAAGCCATTCTCCTACAAATTCTTTTTTTTCACTCATGAAAATATAATCTTGAAATGCGTTTTTCCATGACAGCTTGAAGTCATTGAGCTTTTCATTGTCGGAATAATTGCATATAGCTAATTTAGGTTTGCGCGTTTTTTGGGGGGATGATTTGCCCGACTACAGTTTATACATTTGAGGTCAGAGTTTATGGCAGATAAGAAGCGATTTGTTTTTCGTGAATTAACGCATTTGCTTTGTCAAGCAAAGTTATGAAACATGAATTAAATTCGCTTAATGGAACCACTTCATGATTTAGGCGAATGACACTAAACCAGAAGTTCACCGAATAAGAGCTTCGTTTGGTGCAAGTTCTCTCAAATTAGAATCTTAATTCAGGAGTTAAGGTACTGTAAAAAGTCCGAGTTCGAGTTCACTCCTTTTAGAGCCATAAACGTCCAGTAATCTAGATAAAAGTCTGCTCGTTACGATCTAAAACTTTTATTGAAGAAATCTAATTTCTAAAAACGACCTCGAGTTGAATTTGAAAAGACTTGGAAAGATTTTCTTTTTTAAAAGCTAAGATACTACATTATTTAACATCATTATTCATAGTTTTATCTCCAGAATGTACACGAATGTGTGACAAAAATTTGGCGACAAAATATGGTACAGGATGATCGGTAAAAATGAGCCCGCTGAAGATCAATCAATGCATGAAAACTTACGCAAGTTTAGGAAGATTCAAAAATATAAATTTTAAAACTTGCTTTAAAAACGATGCTTTTGAAGATTTTTTATCCCTTTTAGAAATTCATTTATTTACTTTTTTACATTTTTAAAACTATGTGTAGGATCATGGATTTAAATGGGAACATTTTCAACTTGTTTTCCTGTTCTAATTTTTAAGACTTTTTTCAGGGGTCCCTTAACTTACAAAAAAAAAGAGTTGAAGTTTTATGGCTTTTTTCTACACGTCTTTTTTTGGGAGTGTTTTGGACTAGAAAACCGTAGGTCTCCTTTAGTAGAGGCAAAGAAGAAGAGCAAGTCTTGCCATACTGTGCATTCATGATGGAAACAACTTTGAAAAAAAAGAAGCAAAAAATTATCCTGCTTTTGATTTTGAATTAGAGCAATTCATAATGTTCAAGAAATTTCAAAAACTTTAAAAAATGGAGTTTTCAAACTTTTATAAATGTTTAAAAATGTCCATCTCTTGAGACATTTTCCAGAAGTTGGGTAAAAACTTTTTCAGTTTCAAGTGTCCCTCATGAAATTTGTCCGTATCTCAGGGCATCCCATTGAATTTGAATTGCTGTACTGTAACGCTTTCGATTTATCATTTTGGGTACATGGGTGATGATGCACGAAGCCCTCTTTCTGTTATTGGAACCCAGCCCCTTTTGACTTATGCTTTGACTCCTGTAAAATGACCGGGTCTCGGAATCCCGTGGAATTCCCACGAATTTTCCGCAGAACCCACTCACACACTCACACATACATGAGAGCAGAATAGAGGCGGAATTCGGCCCTGAGTTTCGGTGGTTAATGGAACTTTCGCGTGACTAGCGAAACCTTTGATCTCGTCGCCGTCATTCCCCCTCTAGCCGCGGATTGATGCAATAAAACTTTCGGGGACGGGGAACAGAGAGAAGTGGGATAAATAAGGGTTTCAGGGCAGGACTCGCGTGCAAGCGAGTAACCAACACCGGCAACCCGAATGGCGGCGCGATCAGACCGGAACTCGGGGGATGCCCGAGGAACCCCGACGTGGGCGACACAGGAATCCCAACCGACCAGCACCCACTCACTATACTGTATATATATATACACTGCTGGGTCCTCATGTGTNTTCTTTTTTAAAAGCTAAGATACTACATTATTTAACATCATTATTCATAGTTTTATCTCCAGAATGTACACGAATGTGTGACAAAAATTTGGCGACAAAATATGGTACAGGATGATCGGTAAAAATGAGCCCGCTGAAGATCAATCAATGCATGAAAACTTACGCAAGTTTAGGAAGATTCAAAAATATAAATTTTAAAACTTGCTTTAAAAACGATGCTTTTGAAGATTTTTTATCCCTTTTAGAAATTCATTTATTTACTTTTTTACATTTTTAAAACTATGTGTAGGATCATGGATTTAAATGGGAACATTTTCAACTTGTTTTCCTGTTCATTAAAAATTCTGAAAAAAGTCCCCAGGGAATTGAATGTTTTTTTTTCTCAACTTCAAAATACCGAAAAAAGATGTGCAGAAAAAAACCCTCACAAAACCTGATCTTTTGGCATCCAGAGGAAATCACGAGGCAAAGAATAAGAGCAAGTCTTGCCATACTGTGCATTCATGATGGAAACAACTTTGAAAAAAAAGAAGCAAAAAATTATCCTGCTTTTGATTTTGAATTACAGCAATTCATAATGTTCAAGAAATTTCAAAAACTTAAAAAAATGGAGTTTTCAAACTTTTATAAATGTTTAAAAATGTCCATCTCTTGAGACATTTTCCAGAAGTTGGGTACAAACTTTTTCAGTTTCAAGTGTCCCTCATGAAATTTGTCCGTATCTCAGGGCATCCCATTGAATTTAAATTGCTGTACTGTAACGCTTTCGATTTATCATTTCGGGTACAAGGGTGATGATGCACGAAGCCCTATTTCTGTTATTTGGAACCCAGCCCTTTTGAATTATGCTTTGACTCCTGTAAAATGACCGGGTCTCGGAATCCCGTGGAATTCCCACGAATTTTCCGCAGAACCCACTCACACACTCACACATACATGAGAGCAGAATAGAGGCGGAATTCGGCCCTGAGTTTCGGTGGTTAATGGAACTTTCGCGTGACTAGCGAAACCTTTGATCTCGTCGCCGTCATTCCCCCTCTAGCCGCGGATTGATGCAATAAAACTTTCGGGGACGGGGAACAGAGAGAAGTGGGATAAATAAGGGTTTCAGGGCAGGACTCGCGTGCAAGCGAGTAACCAACACCGGCAACCCGAATGGCGGCGCGATCAGACCGGAACTCGGGGGATGCCCGAGGAACCCCGACGTGGGCGACACAGGAATCCCAACCGACCAGCACCCACTCACTATACTGTATATATATATACACTGCTGGGTCCTCATGTGTACCCGGTTTCCTTTATTCCGTACTTTCTTGCACCTTTTTCTCGGTCTTCTTCATTTTCTTTCAAATACAACTCCTGTGCGACACAGTCCGCATTTCCAGACATTCGAAAAAATTCTGGCCAATGGGTATTTTCATGCAATAAAAGAGCCCTTGCCCGAAATCAAGTACTGTACCGTATTTACTCTAGTTCTGTACCACGTGCCCTCAAGTAAGATTCAATCTTTACCTAAAATTTTGGTGAAAATCTCATCTCCGCAGAAGACGCGTAACTCAGTTTTCAGTTACTGTACCAAACTTTATGTTTAAAAAAAAAGTGTGTTGGACAAAAATCTGAATTGAAGCCCATTAAAAACTGAATTTAATCGCAATTTTTGGTTTCATACAAGAAGTAGAGCCAATAAAATGGAAAACTGAAAAAAATGTAGAAAGTAAGGAAAAAATTTTTAAAAATTTTGTAAGTCCTTTGAATTTTTATACCCAATTTAAATGTACACCTCATTTTTTGCCCCAAATTTGTTTTAAAAAAAAAAGTGGACGTATTCAGCCTTGGGTTGGCTCCCATAAAACAGCAATATTTCACAAACCCAGCAAGCCTCAGCCCATTGCCAACTTTCAGCCATTTCCTACCCATTTTCGAAACTAGTAATCTGTACTGTTCCAAATTCCAATCTCAAATTCCACTCCTGTAGGTACTGTACCCAGAAAGAGTAAAAACTGTTGCGACAAAAATGTTTCTCTTCTCTTTGTTCTTGTTTACCATACGTAAATGTCACTTGAGCTGTCATCTGGGATAATTAAATTACGTCATGCGTTTTTATCCCTCAATCCTTGAACTTTCAGAAGACTCAAGATTCTTAAAGCTAAATGAAATGGTCCTCCCACAAAAGCTTATAAAGGAGCTTGAAAAAGAGTTGGATTTATATGATTTCCCATCAAAAATTATTTTTGGATTTTTAACCATGAACATTTTTGCTGGAAATTGGTTGAACACCTTGTGCTCTGCAGTAAATGACACGTGCTGTGATTTCGATCATTGTTAGGCGGAAACAAATGATGGCAATTTATTATTCATGCATTTGTATGTACAGTACTGAGATGTATTTTCTTTCAATACCTATGCAAAGTAAATTACTTTTGAGGCCAGAATGGGTTGATTGGATTTGTGATGGATCTGGGGGACATTTTGTGAACATTTTAAATGCTGACAAGTGACAAATGAAGCTTGCTGATATCAATCAATCAATCAATCCCTTTTTTTCCACTTCCGAAAAAAAAAAACAGTCAACTCCTATTCCTGGCCCTGCCAAAGAAAACGCTGTCTGACAAGCACACGGGAAAGTTGTCAAGCGTACACGACAAATGAGAATGAAAGAAATCTGACAGGAAAATAAGGAAGGAGAAAAAAGATGTTGACGCGAATAACCTTTTCCTGGAGCGGGGGTAATTAGGCATGCTTGGCACGGTTTAGTCGCCGGGAAATCCGTCTTTTACCCCCCTCTTTTACCCCAGCAATGAGCTCTTTTTCTGCTGTTGGGGGTCCCACAGTTTGCGAGCAAACAGTGCTTCGCCTTGTCGCGTTTCCAAAGCGAGCGTTAAGGTATTAATCAGCCCCATATAGCCCGGGATCTATTTTTCACCGAATTTCCCGCCTGGGTTCGCAACCCGACTCTGACGGGGTTCGAGTTGGGGGCAAGTGAACAGGAGGTTCTTTCAATCCCTCCAGTTTTTCGTTTTTTTCTTTCTTTGTGTGCTTTCTTCTTTCTCAGACGTGGGGGGGTTTCACGAAAATTCAGCCAAGTATGGAAAATGTAGAGCGGAAAGCCCATCTGTCAGGTGAACATATTCATCAAAGCAGACTGTTGGGAGTTGTGTTTTATTCAATTTTGAATACAGTAAAACTGAGAGGGGCCCCAAAAAATTAGAATTGGTGAGCTTCTGAGCAGAGGAATCTAGAATTATTCGTGCAACAAAACAATACAGAAAAAAAACAGGAGGGTAAAATTTCTGCTCTTTTGAGCCTCATACTGTTGGATAAATTACTGTAGTTGAGAGGATGCCAAGCTTTAAAGTAAGGAAATATCTGCCCAATTAGTAACTCACTTTTTTGAAAAGCCTCTTATTGTTACACTTTTACTCACTCCTATATTTCCTTGGTCCCAGAAGAATAAGCCAAAGGCATTTGAACTTGGGGTGATTATTCTCAAGTGCACTGCCATTCATGGAATTTTTAACCAAAGAAGAAAATATAACTTTGGGAAAAAATAAGGAGCTTTGAGTCTAAAATGTCCAACTTCAAAATTCAGATTAAAAAAAAAAATGTTCCCAACATTTTTTCAACTCTGCAAACGTTTTTTTGTTGGTCTCTGGGAAATTTTCTGCAGCATAATAAATTCAGAAAATTAGCAATGAAGTCTGTTATCTTCATCTGAAACCTTGGAAAAACAAATGGTAGGTGATATTATCTAAACTGTAAAGGAAGGCTAAGTTGGCTTTTTGCTTAATTACACTTAACATCAATTATTTCAGTTTGAGAAACCTTTCTTCAAGCCCACCTTTATATTTTTTTAAACATTCCTAAATGCCTGCTTCATTGGATATTAATTGTTGCAAAAAGACATAAGCTTTTAAAATGCCTGCCAGAAAGCTTTTTGCAAAATCTTACAAAACTTTGCCAGTCTGCAGAAAACTTTTTGCGAAATTGCCAGTCTGCAAAAAATCTTACGGCAATTTGCCGGTCTGCTGGCCCAAAAAGGTTTGGGAACACTGTTTTTGACATCTGTGGAAGTGTAATTTCAGTGGGATTTAACCCATCAATAGTGTCTTCGTTCCAGAAAATCAAGGAGTTCCTCTACAGTCTACACTGATATTCTCTGTATAAAAGTATAGTTTCTGGTCCTCCAGGTATCATAGGCAAGATTCTGTCTTTTAAATTCAATCAGTTTCAAAAGTTATAGAAATGCATCAAACTGCGAAGGGCATTGAAAAAATCAATTCAAACATGAAACTACTGTATCTTATTTCCGGTATCCGAAAATGACTGGAAACTATTTTGGCAGTTTATCCATTCTGCACAGCACAGTACAGTATTTTGAAATGGGAAGAATCACACGTTTGGTAAACTTCTACTAAATACAGTATTGGAAATCGTGGAAAAAAGTTGGAAAAATAATTTTACTGAGAGACAGAGTGAAAAAGACGCCTGAGGTTTTCTTGCAGTACTGTAAAAAGTGCGCGCAAATTCTCAATTTTTTTGCTAAAATCTGATGATGCAGAATCAGGGAATGATTTTTTGTCTAGCTTATGAAATGCTCTGATTTTTCTTTCAGCGAATGACGCGCAAATGCTTCGGATTCCAGTCACCTCAGGAACGCAATTTCCGGGGGGAGTGAAAAAAGTCTAAGAATTGGAGCAATGCGAGTCATTCACACACAGCATGAAAAAGTTTCCTTCTCGCTCAAAAGACTTTCCTTTCTCAGTCTCTTCTTCTTCTTCTGCCGAATATTCGCACATCGCGTCGTCGTTCGTTAATGAACGCTACTTTTTGCAAAAACCTGCGTAGCAAAAAAAAAAAAAAAAAAGAGGAAAAAAGAGACTTGGTTGAATGTCAACACGGGGAGCCGGGGGTTGGTTGACGCAGCGGCAGCTTTTTGACAAAACCTTCACGTGTCCCAGGGCTGGAACGTGTGGGTGTGGGGGAGGAGGGCTACTGCTTTTTTCTGCTTCTTCTTATTCTTTTTTTCTAATTTTTTCCATCTAGGTTTTGCCCCGGAATTTCTCTCGGGGTTCTCTGGGTTCTTTTTCCCGTTCTGTTCCCCCCATGTGTACCAGGGTTGGACCTATGTTGAGTCAGTGTCCTCATGTTGGGCCTTTTTATTAATTTTTTATGATAAAATAAGTGTCCCCATGTCAAATTGTCTGCAGGTCAAGGTGTCCGCATGTGGGGGTCTCACTGTAGTTCCAATGGACTTTCAATAATTCCAAAAAATGTTCATTTGGATAACCCAATCAATTGGCAACACTTCAGTGCTGTTCACTCTCTGCCAATTTCAATATATTTTTATGCAATAAATCGAATGATCAAAACAATGCCAAAAATTGAGTTCCCCTAGTCAATCAATCTGCTATTCAATGGCAGAAATAAGGCTGTCATTTTCCTAAAAATCAATCCATTTCAGGACTTTCTTCACTGTTGGGAACAGCGGGAAGTCACAGGGTGCCTATGATCAACCAACAGAATTGAATTTTTGGCACTGCACTGATTATAGCATTTGTGGTGAATAAAGGGTTGTAGGAAAAGTTGAGTTTTACACAAGAAAGAATTTGTACACACGATGATCGTTTTTCTGGGGAGCCAAGGACTTGTTGAAAGTTTGGCAGTTAACCCCTCCCCGTCTTTTTCCCAACAGCACTTATGGCATGAGAAAGTGCATTGAAATTGGCGGAGAGTATGTTGAATAGCAATGAAGTGTTGCCAAATGGTGGGGCTATGCAATTTTTTTTTTTTTTATTTATGTTGAAACTTCCTGGGAAATATAGTAATTTTCAAAAAAGGGTCAAAACTTGTGAACCAACCCTCGTATTTCTCTTCCTGTCCTCTCTCTCTCCCCTCAGTGCATTTTTGCTCATTTCATTTTCGTTTCGGGAAGGATCGGGACGACGAAGTTGCACCCTCTGGCTGTTTTTCTCTGTTTGCGGCACCCCAACGGCGGAAGCTGAGGCAGTGGGCACCACAGGGGGGCCCGGATGATTTCCTAGCTCATGCTTTTTCCTCTTCATGATCCGCACAAAAGCCAATTCGAGGAGGCATAAAAGGAAAGAGGGTAGAAGAAATAGCCTATGATTCGATCCAGGGAGAAAAAAATAAAAGAATATTTCACTACTTCTGAAAGCAATCTTACGCCAAACCCAAAGTCGCATAACCTAGTCTTGGACATTGTTCCCCAAACGTTTTTGGGCCCATGAACCAGCAAATTAACCCAAAAAAATTCTGCAGATTGGCAGAGTTCAAAAAAACTTTGCTATCATTTTCAAAGTTTTTGGTATTTTGCAAATATCAAGAAACAACAAAGCAGATATATTGGAATGTCTCCAAAAATTAGAGAGGTGGACTTGAAGAAAGGTTTCTCAGAATTTAAAAAATGCAATAATTTATTTCAGCAAGTGAAAAATTTGTCTGAAGTGTTATCAGGAGAAAAGACAAACTTTTTTTCAGATAATATCAACTGCCATTGTCTTTCCAAAATTTCAGTCAAAATGATGGGCTGCATTGCTACTTTTAATGAATTTGATTTCACTGCAGATACTTTCCAAAGACGAGCAGAAAACTTCTACAGACTGGCACCAATCTGAGGACCACAGGCTGGGGAACACTGGTAAGGATGCCCTTTTATGGAGGAAAACATTTTAATTCAATCACTTGCAACAATCAATCCAAGTTCAAATACAAGGAGATATTTAATATGAGAGGGTTCAAGAAGTTAACAGAAATCAAATGCAGTCAAACCTCCATACTGTAAGTCAAATTTCCAGGAACCACCAACAAATTTTAGTCAGGGATATCCTGGTTCAGAAATGGTTCCAGGTTAGGGAGGTTTTGAGTTGAGGAAACAATCATTTTTATGAAGATGCCTTAAATTGCTTCTCAAATGACTTGGCGGGATGCTGAAGTTGGAGGCAAAGGGTTCATTTACCCAATCAGTCTTTCAGTTTCTTTCAAAACACATCAGGTTACTTCTTAAATTGTATTTCTCCTTCCTTCCTTACTTACTTACTTATTTACTTGCTTATTTAATGAGAACTTGCTTTCTCTTATACTTGACTTGAAGAAATCCTTGCTGAAACCCATCTAACTCAAACCCTATTCAAGCAAAGTTGATACTTCAGGACATGTCTCTGTTTTGCAAGAGACCTTCATTTTCGTGGATTCAGAAATAAGGAGAGAGAGAGAGAGAGAGCGCTGTACAGTACTGTATAGCTGAAGAGTGCTTTTTTGGCTATAAAATGTTTGTTCAGAACATAAACCTGTACGTTTTTATTTAATTTCAAAGCTCACATCCGGACTTTGACAAAGACCCACTCACCCAACATAGGAACATTAACAAAAGTGTTCTGTTCTCCTCCCACTTTTTTAGGTGAACCTTTCTAAGTCAAACCTCCCTAAGTAAAATACCTCCCAAACTCAAATTTTTTTCAAGTCCCCGTCTGGATTCCCATAGAAACAATGTATTAAAAACCTCCCTAACTCAAAGTAGTTTTCTCTCAAACCTCTGTAAGATTAATTTTCTGAGGTCTTTTGGTCATTATTTCCTTGAAATATTGTTGAGAAAAAAAAATTTATTGTATGCATTTTGAAATCAAGTGAAGGACTAATTGAACAAATTTACCCCTTGCTCACAAGTCCAGCAAGCTGTAGACTCATTAAGCAAGTTTAGGCCCAGAATGTCTTCATCTGCATTCCCATTTTCCTTGCAGCAAAAATGTTTGTTTTCTTTCCTCAAAACCTCCCTAAGTCGAAATTTTTTCTTTGTCACTAGAAATTCAACTTAGAGAGGTTCACCTCTATTTATAATCTGGGACTGTGTGTAAGGGCTATATTTCGACTGCCCACTTCTGCATAATTTGTAGAACTACTGTACAGTATTTATGAAACACGTTCCTCCTAAAATGAAAAAAAGCAGTGATGCAATCAGAAATCCTTGAATGCTTCTTTTAAAACCTTGGTCGCGTGGCGTTTTGAAATAAAATCAAAGTTTTATTACGCTGTTCTCTTCCGAGAAGTTCGCTTATTTTTTTTTTCAGGTATACCGATTATTTCCTATGAAGGAAGAATTGAAATACGAGTTCTCTGAAACTTGGACTTTTTTATCGCTCATGAAAATATTTCCTGAAAATGGGGATTTCCTTGGATGCAGCATTTTGAGCTGCATAAGAGACAGAACCTTCTTCCTACATTTTATTAGTTGATTCGCAGAATCAATTTCGACCGTTTTGATTTTAAATAATTTTTAGTTCCACGTTCGTTGCGAATTTTTCGCAAAACGAACGTGGAAAACGCATCATTTCCGAATTCAAAGAAAGCAAATTTAACGCTTTGGCTGATATTTGCCAAATTCAGTCACTTTTTTAAAACAAGTAATATTGCTTGTACCCATGGATTCTTTTGATTGTATGTACAATGAGACCCCGAAATATGGAACACACAGACAAATGGATGATTCACCTTAGGGACACTGGGAACTGAAAAAATCCGCTCCTGACGGTGACTTGAGATACGGGCACTTTTTCAAAATTTTTGGATGAATTTGAGAATTACATTTGTCTAGATTTTTGAATTTCTTGAAGAAATTGAGTTATATACAAGTATATTTACAAATGCTAAAAATAAATTTTCATTTTTAAATTACCCTAATCCATGATAAGAAAGGCTAATTTTGTGCTTATTTTTTCAGTTCGTCCATCATGCTTGCTCGGTGTGGCAAGACTTTTTAATATTCTTTGTTTCTCATGCTCCTTCTGATGCCAAAAGATCAAATTCTGTGTTGCTATCTTCTGTACTTTCATTTTCTGCATCTTCAAGTGGAGAAAAAAAAAGTATTCAATTAAAAAATAATAATTTATTCAATTAAAAAAAATAATTTATTCAATTTAAAAAAAAAATAATTTATTCAATTTTTGGAGGGACTTCTTGTCAATTATCGATCTACATAGGAGAACCAATTGAAAATATTCCCATGAAAGTCTACAGGAAAACAAGGTTAAATATGCAGAAGTTCCAGCTAATGGACAAGGTTCATGCACCGATTACGTCCGCATCTTGGGATCCCATTACGTTACCCCTCTTGACCGTTCTGCGGCTAGGGGTTCTTTCCCATTGCGAGACAAAGTACAGATTTTCTCAGGTGGGCACAGGTTTAAATTTTGTTGAAGGCCATGCCAGCCAAGCCAGGTGGCCTAGGGTTAAGTTGGACTTTGTCCGGCAAAAATGTGTTATTGTTTTGTTTTCTTGAAGTTGGACTTTTTCTGCTAATCTTTTGTGGCCTCTAAATGGGAACCCTTCTTCTGGTGCCCAAAATGAAAGGGCCAAGAATCTGAAAGTAATAAAACTAATCCAGGGATGAGATTAAAAAAAAGCTCAGCCTTGGAGATGGATTTTTTTTCATTTTTGGGCAAAATTTTTCTGCAGAATTAAAAAAAAAACGCCAGGATTTTTCCCAACTTCGCCCTGGATTCTCTGTTGCGATTTTTTTTAAAGCTTCTCTTACTGACACCAAAATTTGCGGAAAAAGTCCGACTTTGCCGCCTGAGGGTTAGGGCAGCAGGTTCGAAGCAAGGCCCAGCAGAAAACCGACTCCAGAAAAATCCCCATACCAGGGAGAAAACCAACCCCGCAGTTTTCTGAATTATGACAAGGCAGGGGAGAGAAAAAAAA
>CAJPEX010002363.1:22533-37668 GCA_905338405.1 Notodromas monacha
ATTTCTCCTTCCTTCCTTACTTACTTACTTATTTACTTGCTTATTTAATGAGAACTTGCTTTCTCTTATACTTGACTTGAAGAAATCCTTGCTGAAACCCATCTAACTCAAACCCTATTCAAGCAAAGTTGATACTTCAGGACATGTCTCTGTTTTGCAAGAGACCTTCATTTTCGTGGATTCAGAAATAAGGAGAGAGAGAGAGAGAGAGCGCTGTACAGTACTGTATAGCTGAAGAGTGCTTTTTTGGCTATAAAATGTTTGTTCAGAACATAAACCTGTACGTTTTTATTTAATTTCAAAGCTCACATCCGGACTTTGACAAAGACCCACTCACCCAACATAGGAACATTAACAAAAGTGTTCTGTTCTCCTCCCACTTTTTTAGGTGAACCTTTCTAAGTCAAACCTCCCTAAGTCAAACCTCCCTAAGTCAAATACCTCCCTAACTCAAATTTTTTTCAAGTCCCTGTCTGGATTCCCATAGAAAAAATGTATTAAAAACCTCCCTAACTCAAAGTAGCTTTCTCTCAAACCTCTGTAAGTTGAATTTTCTGAGGCTTTTTGGTCATTATTTCCTTGAAATATGATTGAGAAAAAAAAATTATTTCATGCATTTTGAAATCAAGTGAAGGACTAATTGGACAAATTCACCCCTGCCCACAAGTTCAGCAAGTTTAGGTCCAGAATGTCTTCATCTACATTCCCATTTTCCTTGCAGCAAAAATGTTTGTTTCAAAACCTCCCTAAGTCGAAATTTTTTCTTTGTCACTAGAAATTCAACTTAGAGAGGTTCACCTGTATTTATAATCTGGGAATGTGTGTAAGGGCTATATTTCAAGTGCCCACTTCTGCATAATTTGTTGAACTGAAATAATAAAAAGACATACTGTAAAGTATTTATGAAACACGTTCCTTCTAAAATGAAAAAAAAATAGTGATGCAATCAGAAATCCTTGAATGCTTCTTTTAAAACCTTGGTCGCGTGGCGTTGTGAAATAAAATCAAAGTTTTATGATGCTGTTCTCTTCCGAGAAGTTCGCTAAGAAGGAAGAATTGAAATACGAGTTCTCTGAAACTTGGAATTTTTTATCGCTCATGAAAATATTTCCTGAAAATGGGGATTTCCTTAGATGCAGCATTTTGAGCTATACATAAGAGACAGAGCCTTCTTCCTACATTTTATTGGTTGATTCGCAGAATCAAATTCGACCGTTTTAATTTTAAATATTTTTTACTTCCACGTTCGTTGTGGATTTTTCGCACAACAAATGCGGAAAACGCATCATTTTCGAATTCAAAGAAAGCAAATTTAACGCTTTTTCTGGTACTTGCCAAATTCAGTCACTTTTTCAACAAGTAATAATGCTTGTACCCATGGATTCTTTTGATTGTATGTACACTGAGACCTCAAAATATGGAACACACAGACAAATGGAAGATTCACCCTAGGGACACTTGGAACTGAAAAAATCTGCTCCTGACAAAAATATGAGATGCAGAGACACATTTTCAAAATTTCTGGATGAATTTGAAAATTGTATTTGTCTAGATATTAGAATTTCTTGAAGAAATCGAGCTATTTATATTTACAAATGCTAAAAATAAATTTCATTTTTAAATTACAGTACCCTAATCCATGATAAGAAAGGCTAATTTTGTGCTTATTTTTTCAGTTTGTCCATCATGCTTGCTCGGTGTAGCAAGACTTTTTAATATTCTTTGCTTCTTATGCTCCTTCTGATGCCAAAAGATCAAACACTGTGTGTCTTTTGTCCTTCCATTTCTGCGTCTTCTAGTGGAGAAAAAAAAATCAATTTATTCCATTTTTGGAGGGACTTTTTCTTAATTATTGATCTACACAAAAGAACCAATTAAAAATATTCCCATGAAATTCTACAGGAAAACAAGTTTAAATATGCAGAAGTTCCGGCTAATGGACAGCAAGGTTCATGCACCGATTACATCCGCATCTTGGGATCCCATTACGTTACCCCTCTTGGCCCTTCTGCGGCTAGGGGTTCTTTCCCATTGCGAGACAAAGTACAGATTTTCTCAGGTGGGCACAGGTTTAAATTTTGTTGAAGGCCATGCCAGCCAAGCCAGGTGGCCTAGGGTTAAGTTGGACTTTGTCCGGCAAAAATGTGTTATTGTTTTGTTTTCTTGAAGTTGGACTTTTTCTGCTAATCTTTTGTGGCCTCTAAATGGGAGCCCTTCTTCTGGTGCACAAAATAAAAGGGCCAAGAAGCTGAAAGTAATAAAACTAATCCAGGGATGAGATTAAAAAAAAAGCTCAGCCTTGGAGATGGATTTTTTTTTAATTTTTGGGCAAAATTTTTCTGCAGAATAAAAAAAAACGCCAGGATTTTTCCCAACTTCGCCCTGATGGATGCACTGTTTGATTTTCTTTTAAAAGCTTCTCTTATTGACACCAAATTTTGCGGAAAAAGTCCGACTTTGCCGCCCGAGGGGTAGGGCAGGTTCGAAGCAAGGCCCAGCAGAAAACCGACTCCAGAAAAATCCCCATACCAGGGAGAAAACCAACCCCGCAGTTTTCTGAATTATGACAAGGCAGGGGAGAGAAAAAAAAATAGCAGCATAAACAGGAGTTTACTCGGCGTCATGCCGTCAGCGTCAACACATATCCCACCAAGAGGGAGAGAGAAAAACACCACTGCTCCTATCTCACCCCCGCCGTCACCTTTTTTTTTTTCTTTTCGGCGTTAATTGAATAAATTTCTCACCCTCATTGCGATCATCACCTGACTGACTTGCCGTCATCCTGTCAATCATCACCAGCAAAACGACGCCGAAATATTAATGAGCGCCAACGGATCGCGACTCATTTTGCGAGAAAAAAAAAATGGGAGCATGAGGACTGAATTAGACCTAGGGGTTTTCGTTGGTATTCATTTTTTCCCGTCCTGCTTTTAAAATCCTCACGGAAGCCAAGTTATACTGTGTAAATATAAGCGTGAGGATTTTGTTGAGGGGCTCCGCGAATAGAAAAAAAAGCTCAATAATTACATTTCTTAAATTTTCTGAAGTTTTAAATGCAGGACAGTGCCATTAGTTATGTTTCAAAATAAAAATAAAACGTTTTTTTATAAGTTTGGCTTCAAATTTAAATACAGTAAATTATAATCTCTTCAAGTTGAATTTCAAGGGGTCAGCAAAAAAATTTGACCAAGGGAGGCTTTGTTTGGGAGCTAACATTTTACAATTACATTTTAAAATTTTACAATTAAATTTCTTAGATTTTCTGAAGTTTAAATGCAGAAAAGTGCCACTAATTATGTTTCCAAATAAAAATAGAACGTTTTTGCATAAGTTCGGCTTCAAATTGAAATGAATTGTAATTTCTTCAAGTTGAATTTGAAGGGATCAGAAAAATAAAAATTTGACCAAAGGAAGGTTTTGTTGGGAGCTACAATTTTTTCCGTTGAAATAGTAAAGGAAGTTGAAATTAGTGATTTTTTGTGTACCCAAAACTGTCTTGTAAAGAAAATGACAGGATACTGAAATTGGAGGCAAAAAGTTCATTTGCCCAATTATTCTTTGACTTCCTTTCATAAAGCATCAAGTTACATTTTTCTTTTACTTTTTTTCTTTCTTGGGTCACAAAAAAATCATCAAGAAATCACTGTGAGTTTTACTAGCTGAGGTAATTGCATTATAATCATTTGAATTTTTCTTATTGCAGTAATTTTTGGTTAACTGCGATTTTTTCTAGCCTCATGTAATTAACAATTGCATCTTCCTGAAATTTTACTCTACATTAGTAACTACCATTTTTTCTAGTTCACACAACAATCAGCCAAGGCTGAGAAACCCAAATAAAAAGCTGAACTAAGTCTCCATATCCCCAGTGAAACTCAGATATGGCCTAGGGCTACATTAATACTTTTTTTTGTGGCTAAGGGTCACATTTCAAAGGTGGAAAGCCTTTGAAGGCCACAATATACAGTACATTTGGAGGTTCCAAGTTTCTAATTTAATTCAGTGATATGCATTTAATCACAAGTATATACTCTAATAAAATTTTTGAATTTTGCAATTCATCTTTGAATATTTATTTTGAATACAGTATTGGCAGAACATTATAGGGAAGGACCCACAGGACTGGCAAAGAGTCTTTGCAGGCCAGATCTGGCCCGCGGGCCATATGGTGAGCAGCAGTGCCATATACAGTATATAGATCCTTTCGGACGATAATTTTAATTTTAGCGCGCAAAAAAAGGGCGCACTTAACCCGCTTAAGTGTCGACGCTATCGATCATTGCCGGAAATTCATGCCAGGGGGGGTTTCATGTCCGGATTGTCCACTCCAACTGCGTGTGAGGCTTTTGGCAGACGGTTTTCCACGCTGCTGACGAGTAATTCGCAGGCATCGGGTTAATTTCGCGGAGCAGCTCGCCAAACACACCGGCTTCCACGGACTACACAATACCGTCGAGGATTAGCACGACCTTTTCCCTGGCAAACAACTCGGCTAATCTCGCTACACACCCTCCTTTTTCGTCTTCGTCTATATTTCAGGCACACGATCCTTTTATATATGTATATTTTTTATATTTTTCCACAGGGTGGCGGAATCAATAAAAGGGATATACGAGGTTGTGATATTGCTTCGCCACGCGTGGCTGTTTTTCGGCCGTTGGTCAAATGCGTTTGTTGCCGCCGTTTATTAATGACCTGGGCGAGTATTTTTGGCGCGTCAACTGCTGTCGCCCAGGGGGTTTTTGGCGAGAAGATGGCTTATGTCTGTCAAGCGTGAGAATCCCGACAGAGCAATAACTCAGAGAAGGGTTCGAATGCGAAACATTAATCAAGGACACAGTGCCAGAGGGAATAAACGAAGAGTGGAGAGATACAGTATATACGCACAATTGGGTGGTGTTGCAGCTTTTATTCCGCGCGTCGACACTGAGTATGACGAAATATCCAGCGGGTACTCGGGATTAAACGTCGAAATAAACGCAGCATGGATAAATACCCATAAAAGCCCTGGGGATCAAATTTCAGAAATACGGACGACTCTCCTTGTTGGGGAGACTTGAAATAAAAAATATAAAAAATCTACCCCAAAGTCTGGAAACTGTCTGGAGATATGGACACTTTTTCAAAATCCCTGCCTGGCAATCTCTCGAATAAATCGAATTTTCATGCTCAGAAAAATTTAAATTCAATTATTAATTCATAAACCAGAACAGGTTGATTTTGTGCTAATTTTTTCAGAGTTTCTTACATCTTCTGTGAACACTGTATGGGAAAGACTTGGCTGTTTTGCATTTTGGGCTCCTTTTCATGCCAATAGCTCAGATTATGAAGGTGAAAAGGAAATTTTATTCAATTTTTGGGGGACTTCTTTGGACTTCTTGATCAACAGAGGAGCTAATTAATACACTTTACAGTATTCTCATTGAAGTCTTAGGGAGAATAAGTCAGAAGTCAGTCTTGAGCACAAAAAAGGATGTTGAATTTTGTTTTATCCTCCTTCAATACTATATTAAATTTTATTCAACTAGAAAACTGTTCACTCACACATAAACATTTGATAAAAAATCAATTTTCAGAAAAAAGAAAATATTGGCTGCAAGTATAGGCTTATGCAGGAAAGGCTTTAGTTCAAATTTTGTGCAAAATCCACATATAGAACAGCGTGTATACAGATGGTACTTTGCAATTTGAACTCCTGCAATTTGACAATCCCACAATTTGACTGTGGAATTTGCATGGAGGTTGACTTGCAATTTGACCTGCTTTGGCCACTTTTTTGCATTTTTGTACTGATACTTTTGAATTTCTAAGTGTCTCACAATTTGACCCTAGCTTTGCAATAGATTATGCTTGAATTGCAAGATACCACCTGTACTTTTATTGAGCCCTTGTCCATTTTTCAAACAGTAAATTTTTTAATGCTGTATTTTGAAGGAAACTCAACATTTTTCTTTGAAAAGAAAAACCTGGCCGAGGCTAATCAAAAGAAACAAGCACTGAAAATAAACTGTATCATGAAGCTCAATGCTTCCCGAAACTGTAAAAAAAAAAAAAAACTTGTTGGACTCCTGTTTGAAAAAAAAAAAATCCCTCCAAGAAAAACCAAAGACTGCTTCGCTCCAAAATGTTCGTAAGCTTTCGCAATTCTTCAACGGCCTCCCAGATTTCTGATCAGCATAGGAATCATGCGGTGCAAAGTCGAGGTTCAAGATTTCACCAAGACGGAAGGAAAAAAGCATCTGCATTCCCAGGCTCGAATCTTCACCAAGGCTGATGGAAGTCATGAATCTCCGCCTACTTATCTCCAAGCTAGATCAAACCCTAGAAACAGAGACACACAAACTTCAGCAGGAAATACACCGAGGGAAAAGAAAGGAAGTGCAGAGGATAAAAGAGAGAGAGAGACAAAAAACGCGCGCACAAAAAAAAAAAAAGAACCATGCGAGAGATAATCGAGAAAAAGCATTCCATATGAAATAAAACAAACAAAAAAAGATATAGAAAAAATAAAGATAGAAAGAAACTAGAAACGACTGGGATGTGTGGTAGTATAGCGGGGAGATGGTGGAGATTCCAGCTGGTGATTTACGATTGGCATTAAAATTTCAGGCTTCGGCCGGGATTAGCCTCGGCTCCTGTCGCCCGCAACCCCGGCACCCATTTACTTTGAAATGCGTTCACGACTTGTGGGATCCCAATCTCATCCCCATCTCCAACCCAAAGGAAAGAATAAAAAGAAATAAAAAAGGAAGTGAGGATATAAAAGGGGTTTTCCGCAAAAGTCCACTATTTTTCTCCAAATACAGTATGCTGTTGGCCCGAGTCCCATTTGCTGGGTCTTGCATTCAAACAGCGTCACATGCCCTGAGGGGGTCCCGAGTTTGTTATGCCATGCCGCACATTTCGTCGTGATCAGACCCGAGTTACTGTATTACCATTAAGTCCACATCATATCCGATACCTACTTTTTTCTTATTGATCAAATATCTTTAAAAAAAAATGAAAAATGAAAAAAGCTGGTCCGTGGTCAGAGATTAACCTGGACAACGCGTAGGAGTGAGTTAGTGAGGCGCCCATGCAAAACTTCACTTCGCATTTGTTTGAATTAGCTTGCATTAGGTTCTTTCAGTCCAGTCCTGTACTGATGTGCCGTTTCTCCCAGAAAAAAAAAACAATATGACAATGTCATATTTTTATTATCTGTCCAGAAAAAGGCACTTACCAAAGGGAAGAAGTCTCGGAAGACCAAGTCTCCATTACCGAACCTGCACTTTTTTTGTCGTTGCAGTTCCACATATTTATTTGGAAATATGGCATGGAAAAAAGTTGAGTGAATTTTTCGGAGGAGAAGGGGAGAATTGGGACTTCTCTGCTCTTTTCTTGGATTTTTTTTGGCATTGGCCATCCTGCACAAAACGAGCTTCGCATGGGTAAATATTATGCAAAAAACTTACTTCCGCCTGGGATGAGAGTCTGGAGAGAAAATTAAATTTGGACATGAAGGCCTTTTAACAAATTTATTTTCATTTTTAATTGATTGTTTGAAAGGGCCACTGAACATGATTAACCCTGAAAAAATTTGATGCTGTTTCTTTAGGTGATACAGTATTTTTTTCCTCCGAAATTTTTTCCAGCTGATGTTTTCATACTTGGAATCTGAGTACATTGTTTTTAATTTTTTTTATTTTGTGAATGGCTCTTTCGACGTGCATTCATTTTAAACTCAATTCGGTTGAGAAGGGATTCAATTACAGATAATTAGAGAATGATTTTTTTCGTTGGACGTTGCGAAGTTTTGGCAAGGATGCGATGAAGTTTTTTAAAATTAGGAAAAGTGGAAACCTTGTTAATGGAAAATTAAGTATACCCTTTAACCTTCCACGTTGGTGGCAGTTGGAGAATGGTGCAGTGTAAAGGTCAACAGAGGGTTTATTGCAGATGGGACGGTTGGATAAGAGAGGTCATCAGTACCGCAGTAAAAATAATTGACCGTCTTCATACGATGCTGGGGCAAAAAGACAGAAAGAATACCTTCTGTACAGCTGTTTAAAATCTGTGTTGCAACAGAAAACTGAAAAAAATGGCACATCATTTTTCTTTACTGCGACCTGACGATCGATTATTTAAACAACGGAAACTCATCCTGACCTACTATGCCATCCAAAGCATTTTCGATCAGTTTCAAGGAATATTATTTACTAAAAATCAGTACAGTACTTCAGTACTATACTTGTACGTTTTGCTACTGCATTGAACCTAAATTTCCAAACAAATAATTTGAGAAAAAGCTGTTCGATTTTTAACTTTATCATGAGTTTTAATATTTTGTGAAAGTGAGAGGTGTTTTGAGAGGAAGTTAAAGACTAATTGGGCAAATGAACCCTTGCCTCTATTGCATCATCCTGTCACTTAAAAAGCAATTTAAGGCCCAGAATATAACCAACCACGGTTTCCTGTAGTTCTCATATTTCCCCCAACCACAATGTTTCTTTCCCTAACTCAAAACTTCCATGACTAACTTTGTTTCGAGTCCCCTGAAGTTTTACTTGAACATGTTCAACTGATATTCAAAACATTATGTAGACCAAAAGCAGTCATGTGAATCATGTAATTTGAAATGCCATCAAAACATAAAATATAATAAAGAACGAGGCATCATCAAATATATCATTATCTCTTGGTTGGCAGAGGGTTCCTGGCCATCCTGCAGCATATAGGCAGGATCTTTTTGGGGGTCAGTGCATTTTAAGTTGACCAAAGGTCACTGAAATTTGCCCAGGATGGGGAGGCCTAAGTTGGGGAAAATCCAGGGGGGGTGAATCCTTCTGTATTCCAAAATCTATGATGCTAATCCTTTAGAAGGAATTCCTGTGAAAAGCCACTTAGTGAGGAATTCTTTTTAATTTTTTAGGCATATTCTTCTGCAGGATTATAAAAAATCTGCATGAAATATGAGAACTACAGGATCCGTTGTTGGTAATATTTTGGGCCTTAAATCAGACTTTTCCCCAACTGAGGCATTGGTGCATAAATTGATTTCTTTTAAATTGTCAGTGCTCATGGGCACAACATTTGGCAAAAATATCCCAACTTTGCTGCACAAGGGTTAAATAGGCACCCTCATTTAGAATATACATATGAACTCTTTCTACAATAATCTTGTCTACAACAATTTTATCTGCATAAGAAAAATTTGTTTGGTCCCATGGGGATTTTCTCCCCATGTTATAGGGGTTCCTTACAACAAAATTCTCTCCGCAAAAAAAATGTGTCTCTGACACCTCGGATTTCATTGTATAGAGTACACCTGGTACTTGCATTTTTGGGAAAAGAAATCCTCTGCACCGCGAAATGAATGCAGTATTTTCTCCAATGCTTCCCATGATCATAAAAACACAAAATAAATAAACCTCTCAGGTCCTCCAATAAAAAAAGAAGATAGGAATGACTCAGTTTCTTTTTTTTTCGACAAAAAAGCAAACGACAGAAATTCGGAGGAACAATATAACAGGGATGAACACACACGGCAACAGAGCGGATCCTCTCATCCCCAGCAGGGAATGGGGCCTGTGTTCATATGGTGTGGGGACGATAAATAAACGAAAAGAAGAAGATGAGAAGAAACAAGTACGACTGATTGCAACACGAAGAGAGGAGCAAGAATGCAAGAATGAAACACTGGGGTGATGCCAAATTCGCGTAAAACGCGAGGAACAATGGTGAGGCTCAGCCGACTGCGGAACGGCACGTGAGCCGCATTACGGAAAGGCAGTTTAAGACTGGTGGCATCAGGTCTGCCACATGGGGGGCACATACCATGTGTGTATGTGTGTGTGTGTGTGTGTGTGCACGTGAAAATTTTCATTTAGTAATGCCTGTGTATATAGCTAGGCCATTCATTCATGCCAAAGCAGCAATTCTGGCTTATGATAAGGGGAGGGGAGGAAGGAGGCAAATGAGGTTTCAATTTTGATGGGGGTTTATTTTTTTCCTGGGTTGCTTCAGTCGCACTTGCAAGATACTGTGTTTTTTTTGTACAAAACGTATGACCCAAGACATGAAAAAGTAAGACTGCTCAACCCTTGGGCTGCAACAGCCTCATTTTCTATTTGTTGGCAAAATCAAGACCTTTTTGCCCGCAGGTGCATTTCAGTTTGACCAAAGGTCACTGAAATGCACAGGGGTTAGAAAGGCCTAAGTTTAGAAAAACCTGGGAAGCGTGAACTTTTGGTTTCACAAATTTCCAAACTTAATCCTATGCTTGGAATCCAGGAAAAAACACTAACCAGGGAGAATTTTTTTATTTTTAGGCAAAATTTTCTACAGTATTCTAAAAAAATATTGGAATTTTTCCTTTTTTTCTTGTCTTGGAACAAAACTATACTTTTTATGTCATGCTCAAGGGGACACAATTTTTCAAAAATATCCCAGCTTTGCTGCAAAAGGGTTCAAAACTTCCTTCCATCCCCACCAAAATTATTTGACTTGAAAAAGAAAAAAGGGCTCTTTGAAGGCTGTGATTTTATAAAACCTTTAGAAATAAATTCAATCCAGAAGGTCCAGGGAAAGCACTAAAATTGGCCTTCCATGGCTAATCTGAAGACTTTTTTACTTAATGTTGCTCAATTGTTTGGAAAGTGTCAGTTGCAGCTTAAAGCTAGCTAAAATGTGCTTCTTATTGAGGCAGAATTTTCTTATGCCAAAAAATTATGTTAGTTATTTACCCTGAAATATGGTATTGCTAACATTTTATTGTATCGGGTCTTTTGCAGAGCAGGAGCCCACGTTTCATGTAAAAATTCATTTTTGAAATATTGCGTCAGTGTTGAATGTCAACGAGCGCACAATTTGAATACTGTTGTAGGTGAATTAAAGTACAGTACTGTAATTCAATCCAAATTAACATTAGCATGCAATTTGAAGATAGATATCAATAATCTAATCCACTCTAATTACAAATGATTGTCGAAATCGATCCATAGAACAGAATGCATCCTAAAAGTCGACGAAAAAGTTCCCTTGCAAGCCACACAGAACCTGAATTGATGCAAATAAACCACGATTTTTATATTTTTTCTTTTTAACAGTTTTTCAAGTAAAAGGATAAATAAAATAGGGATTAGGCCTTTCAAGACACAAATAACCCTTTTGGTCTGTTCCCTCTTGGAAAGTATCAATCGTATCAGTCATGAAACAAGGTATTAAAATGCAGTATAATCAGACAATGTCCTGAACTTCAAGGTATACGTAATTTGAAGGTAAAAATGAGATCTTCTCCTGGATTTTCAAATTTTATTTTTCCTAATCCTCCCGCTCTACCTTGAATACTATCAAGATCCAATACCACGATAATTTCCAGATACAAAAAAATGTGAGGAGAATTCCAATCATGATTCAAGAATTTCATGTATTTTCTCAAATACGGTCTACTGAAAAATTAAGCTTCCTAATTTATTTTTCGGGCTATAATTTGCACCGAATATACTGTATTTGACGCATTTTTTCTTCTGTATTCCAGCAACCGGAAGAGGAAAATGACATGTAAATGTCTCTGGAATAAAAATGCGTTGATCCTCGCCTGGCGACCCTTGGAGAGAATGGCAATAAAGACATTGCATAATTCCACCGAAGAATTATTGGGTTCACGGAATCTGGCACCGCTGGGGAGGAAAAAAAAGGCGCGCGATCCGGGTTTCGAATTTCGCGGTCTGGTGCCACTGAAGAGACGCAGGTTCTGATTCCGTTCCCGGGTTCTGTTCATCCCCGATGGTGTTATGATACCCTCTTCTTGCTCCTGCTCCTGCTTCTGGTCCTGGTCTCGCAACCCCGCACCTAGGTTTTTATTATTATTCTTTTTTTCCTTACGCACCCCTCATTCATATGCACCCGCACTCGCCTTCGATTTCATTGCCCCCCCTTTTCCGCCTCCTGGCTTTTCTTTTACATTTTTTTCTCTCTCAATCCCTTTCTGAATATGTATTCATTTCAAGCAGACCAGTATCTGGAATCCCTCTGGAAAGCAGGAGGGGAAATGATAGAAATCAACTTCCTGCCTCGGACTGCATTTCGAGAAGCAGCATCTTCTTGAAAAATTGGAGCTTTTATCGAGTCGACGGGGCATCGAAGCCACTTATTCGCCATATTTATTCCGTCATGTTTGAGAATGTACAGTTTTTGTTTCTAATTTCCTCTCATTTTTTTAACAAGAAAAAAAAAGAGACAAAGACAGGTGGAATAGTGAAGTGTTCCCCAACCCGTGGTCCGCAGACGTTTTTTGCTGGTCCGCGGGAAATTTCTCCAGCAGACTAATGAATTTTTCAAAAGTAGCAATGAATGATGTTAAAGCTAGTATGTTTACCTAAAAATTTGGCAAGACAATGGCAGTCAAAAATATCTCATGAAAAATATATCTTGGCTTTATCCAAAATTACTTCAGATGAATTTTTACCTGATATAATAAATTATTTAATTTTTTGAGTCTGAAAAACGTTTCTTCTAGGAAGTTCAAGCCCACCATTCCATTTTTTGATGACAATCAACTATAGCTTCTTCAATATGGTCCTTGACTTGATTTTTGAAAGAAAAAAAATAGCAGAAGCTTTTCAAATACAGTACCTACAATTCAAGCAAAACTCTTTCGAGCATGCAAAAATTTAATGAAAATTTGCTGGTCCTCGGAAAATTCCATAAACCTTCGCTGGTCCGCAGAAAATTGTTTGGAAATGTGCTGGTCTGCAAAAAATAATTATGAAAATTAGCCAGTCTGTGGGACCGAAAAGGTTGGGGAACACTGGAATAGTGCAATAAAGGGATTGTCTGCGCCAGGAAAAGTAATTTTGGGGTGGTCTCCGTGTGCAAACCATTTCCTCCCGCCGGGTTCCGCTTTTTTGCAGAAGGACGGAATGGCAAATGAAGGCTGCTCATTCCAGAACAGAAGACAGACAGAGACAGACAGACAGCAGATGGGGCCGGGGGGTAACTTGGCCCAACTCCACTCACAAGAGACCAATAACTGTCGAGAGTGTCAAGTCCACACGCATACAAAAAGAGGGGCATTACCCTGGGACAATGAATGGACGACTAAACTTCCGCACATTCGCCTATTTCATTGATGGAATGGCAATGAAGGAAGTTCTTCTTCCGGTGATGATGACGATCCTTTCTTTTCCCTCTAAATGATGGGGCTCTCGTACATAGACATACAGTTAAATTAAAAAATAATAATAATAAAGGAATCTTATGAGATCTCAATTTTAAAAGGAATTGAAATACAGTCAAACCTTTCAACGTCAAATTTCATGGGACCAGCAAAAGTTACAGAGGTTTTGAGTCAGGAAACTTGCATTTTTTTCTGGGAAATAAGATTGAAGAATTTCCAGAAATTGTAGTTGGTAATATTTTGGGCCTTCACTTGCTTCTAAAATGAGATGACAGGATGGTGAACTTGGACGCATCAAGGGTTTCCTACAGCAAAAAGGCTTGTTTCTCCAACTCAAAACCTCCTTAAATCGAATTTATTTTTACTGTTCCCTTTAAATTCCACTTTGAGAGGTTGGACTGTACACAGAATAATTGTTCTCTGGTGAGTCCACGTTTACTTGAAGAAGTTCCATGAGTCTTTTCATTCTGTAACAACAAAGTAATTGTCGACTGCAATACAGAGGAATGGAAATGGAATTCTTTGAACGGGATGATGAAAATGCTTCTGTTACCCCGATTGCAGGCAATCGATCCCGCAGATCCTTTGAGGTTTTCCGCCGTGATTGTCAATTCACCATCATCACGAAATACTGTGACTATTACTTTACAAACTATTCTTTTCCTTTTTTCATTCTTATTGGACTTATAGTAACCAATACCAGGGAATGATCAAGGAAAAACAATTTCCGGTTGGAAATTATAAAACCCGCACAGCCTGATTTACTTCAGATTGAGGTTGACCTTGAAATGATTCATGTATTTTTTTACTTCAAGCTTCGTTCCTCTCGGAATCAATTCAGATAGATTCTGAATCTTTACAATTTCCATACACGGTTGAAACTGCTCTGCTTTTTCTTTTATTTTTATTTTTTTTCCTTTCCGGTTTATGGAGTTGAATAATAAACATGGGATTAAACTTTCAAAAGAATAAACATGCGTCCAATGCAAGAAAAACACGCTCGGCTCAATGGCAGCTAAATTTAAAGATAGGTAAAAATGCATTTCAAAATTGTGTCTCCTTATAAAAAAAAGCGCAAAAATGCGTTTATCTTGTGACGGCAAGTATAAATGTCAATTCATCGAAAAAAAAAAATTACCCCTATGCCTTTGGCTGATGAAACGAGTCGTGAATTCCTTCGAAACGTGTGATTCTTTTCACTATTGGTGATTGATTTTCTCAACAACAACAAAAATTGAGACTCAGTTTCGCTCTCAACCCTAGTACAGTATTCACCACTTATTTCTTTATTTCTTTTTTTTTTGGGCCATGAAGAACTCCTGTCGTGAGCCAACCAGCAAGAACATGACGCACACAAATGAAGTCCATGAAATACAGTTACTAAATTTCGCGAATTGAAGTGTGAAATATTATCACAAGATTTGATCGTAATACAGAATAGCTGTCTCTGAAAAAGGGATTCTGGCTTATTCGATTGTGGTAAAACTGTAGTTCTATTTTCTTTTTAAAGAAGTATGGTAGAAAAAACTACACTGAAGTGACTTTCATTTTCCACACCCAGTTTATAAAGGTACAGTGAGACCTCAAAATACAGATACTGCAACATACGGACAATTTGACTTGGGAATACTTGAAATGTTTAAAAATCAGACCCATCATCCAAAGAAAATCTTGACATACGAACACTTTTTCCAACATTTCTGGGAACATATTGAATTTCTATTTTTCAAAATTTTTATATCTCTTAAAAAGACAGAGCTATGTATTTATAAAAATCAAAAATGAATTTTATCTGCAATTCACTCAAATTTGTAATATAAAAATAATTTTGTGATTATTATGCTTTGAGTATTCTCCATCATTAGTGCACACTACAGCAAAACTTGTACTTTTTCTCTGCTTTTTGGAATTCTTTTGATGCCGGAAGATTATGTGTGGTTTCCTATTACTCTGCTGTACAAGGTAATATTCTGTAT